>LJIJ01001012.1:0-61539 GCA_001718145.1 Orchesella cincta
TACGTATAAAGCATATCCTTTTAACCTTATAGGAACCTACAATACCTTTGTAAGTTAAAACGATTAGACTTGTTTTGCATAGTTGGACTTTCAAATCCATTCGCCTGTTCCTTTCTGTGGTTCGTCACTATTGTTCTGACAATGCAAAGTTTTCGGTAGCTATCACGCTAATAGTATACCAAGGAATGTAGAGTAGGTGTTTTACTTATAGACCACGCATAGGTATTCCTTCAGAAGGATGTAAAACTAATCTAGTTTAATACATGTTGAAACTTTAATTATAGTGAAGTTTTATGCTCGCTGTCCTGCTAAGAAATTCTACAGCAACATACCAAATACCTAAGTAAGTAATATCTTATTAGTGACTCAAACAATGATACTGTAACAATCTCGACTCTCAGGTCGTGTTACATTCCCGAAGCAGTAATTAATAATAAATGGAAACGCAAACGGAAACAAAGGTTCTTTTGGGAAACTTTTATTTATAGGAAAAAAGGAAAAGAAACAACCAATAACTCTAGCTCCTACGCTTGAACTGAGGTTTAGAATGGATAAAGCGCACTTATATACGAATTCTCAATAATGTAAAGTAAATACAAAAGTCATTAAAAAGGCACAAAACAGGAAATAAAGTAAGTTACAAAGCACTATGATGCATGACAGCTAAGTTTCTCAAAATACAATTTTACATGGAGAGTGAAAACAAATTTTTAAAATCGACCCAGGTGTCATTTTATGATCGCAATTCATTTTTTCTAGGGTAAAAAATCCCGAAAAAGCCGATAAGACTATTTTCGGATCTCCAAAATGTACCAATTTTAAGCTGTCCTCTCAAAGTTCACGCTGAATCGCCATTTTAGCCCTTCTTCCATAGTATCTTTTCTGCAAGCAAAGCAAAATCGTAGTCCCCCCAGTTCTGAGATAGCCATCTATCAAATAACGTTTTTGTGAACATTTTGCTTCAAAAATTATAGAAATACACTTGCGCAAACTCAAACGGCAAAGGTTTCAATATAAGCCAAACTGTTTAAGCAAAATTCAAAAACCGTCCATTTCGAATGTTCACGCTGGTATTTTGCTTTAAAATATTAGTACAGGACGTTTTAACAATGTTAGGAACAATTTCAGGAATCATACATGCCAAACAGCTGAAATTGAGGAACCTAAAAAATTGGTAGAGTCGAGATTTCAAAACTTAAATGTTGTGTATGTAGAGTTTGCGCAGGCGTATTTCTACAATTTATAGATGAAAATGCTACTACACTCTCATTTGATCAAATATTGTCACACACACAGAGCGGGACCAGATATTACAGAAGTTATGACAAAGATACTGCGGTAAAACTACTAAATTTGGGGGTCCAGGGCATACTTTATATAAATAGTTAACAATTGGTACATTTTGGACATCCGAAAGTAATCTTATTGAATTCTTCACAATTTTTTACCCCTAGAACAAACTGAATTTGGATTATATATTGGGCACCGTTGAAAATTTGTCTCCAAAATGAATTTCGAGAATAAGTAGCCGTCATGCCATCATAGTGCAAAGATTACCATAAAAGGTGTGATTTTGGGGTGTGGGAGCCTAAAAGAGAGAGTGCTAAGACAAGGTTGAAAGTGGTAGTAATTAGTTAGAAAACGAACATAAGTAACACACGAGTGCACAATTAATAAGCAAGTTGAGTGCATATAAAAGTACATATGTTTCAGGAATTTAAACTAACTTATTTAGACAATTTCCTTATTTTACGGCTTGATTTAAGTGAAATCTATAAAGGTATCAGGAAACAATAATTATGCTTGTAAGGAAGCAATTGAACAATTTCTACTAATTTCATAAAATTAACAAAAAAAGGGCGAGAAATATTACAATACAGTTCAATGTTATTTTCAACTGAAACATAATTTGAATTTGCATGTTTAAAAAAAAGTGTCGAAGTCAAATCTTAAAAAAATGTGAAATTTAGCCGTGTTTATGCCACGCTTTTAATTGGGCGTTGTTTTAAAAAGAAGCTTTTAAAAAGTGGTTTCAAATGTTTGGGGACAGTCCTTTTCAAGACGCAGCAAAATATGCAGAGAGCAGCTCATCGCGTGGTAATATATTTCAATTCAATTTAATTCTGTCTGCGGATAACGCCTACATATAGCTTAATCGAGCTTTTGGTAGGTTGCCTTAAAAAATAATATAATTACAATTTAAACTTAACACTATAATCGAAGGAAGTATATAACCCGGAATCTTTTCTATGTGAAAAGACTTAGTACTCCTTTTAAGGCATAGTTAACCTGAGGAAAACCTATAGCGCATGTATGGATTGAATTTTTGTGACTCGTTTTTGCTCAGTTAGACTATAAATTATATTCGATTATTCCTTTCTATGGTTTGTCTCACAGTCACATACAGTTTTGAATAGCTATCACGCAAGTATCATAGCATGGAATGTAGAGTTATAAACATTTATTACATGGAATTCGTACGTTCTTCCTAAGAATTTTTTTCAGTTCGAAAGCAGCAGCAGCCCAAATAGCTCAGCAACAGAAACAAAAACAGTCCTTCAGTTCAAAATTAGTTCCAACTCCGGTAAAATTAAGCTTGTGTTAAATATCAAGACAAATTATTGTAATTTGCAGGAGGTGTGACATTACGCACCGAGTGAGAGATGTGGAGATGGTTCGTGAGTACAAGACTAGTGGCACGGATAGCATCTGCGAGAAGGTAGAGTATATCGTTTGTTCGAAGCTTTGACGGCGATTGTGTTATATATGTGTGTGAGTGTATGGGTTACGACTGAGACAAGAAGCATTAAATAGCTTCTACCTGGGAGTCGCGTAGATCGAGCGAAGCTCTGTGTACGTGAGTATGTGTACTAAGTGTGGGAGTGATTAGGTGATTGCGAGTATAGTTTAACGGGTCTTCGAGCGAGTTATGAAGTATCGCGAAAGGTGAGTGGGGTGGAGCTGGGTCATTGGTGTATGGGTTCAGAGGGGGGAGAGGGAGTGTACCGAGCGAGTGAGAGTAGGGTTGGAGTGAGATGCTGGTGTGTCGATAGATGGGGGTATATAGTGATGAGTGGTAAAGGATAGGAGTAAGGGGCGAGGTTGGTGTTGATAGCGATTGCGTTATGGGGAAGAGGGGTCACTGGGTATAGGGTTGAGGCGGGAGGTGGAGTTGATTGTGGACAAGAGCCGACTCACCGAGATGTCTGAATGAGGTATTCGGTCGACGGTGTTAGCGGTTAGTGTGGGTGTTAGATTCCCCGCTGGCTCGATAGCGCGTTTAGGTTTATCACGTGCTAAAGGTGTATAGATTTATATGTCGCACAGTGAGGAGACTCGAGGCACTAAGGCATTGCATTGTGAGGATAGGATGAAGTTGACTTGATCGATGTGTGTTCGCTGTTGGAGAGATGGACGGGCAGACGTCTGGTATTGTGGAGGGTGTGCGCAAGAGGCTGAACAAGAAATTGCAACTTCATCTCAACAGTAATGGTCTTGTTCGTGGATGGTTTTAACCTGGGCTACTATTCTTTACTGTATTCCGTCAAACCTCGTGATGGAACCAACGAAATCAATACGTGATTTAAAACAAACATAAATCCAAAAAGGTAGTGTAATACAGAATTAAAAATGTACTACATTTAGTATGTCTTTAGCAGATTTTGCAATGGGGTTATGTGGCCCCTTATTTGGATACTTATTAGACACGTCAAATTCGTACAATCACAGATTAGCGACGAGAAAATGAAGTTCTTCAAGCAAAAAATTACTCTGCTGTGTGTGTATTACTGGTCTTCACGGGCTTTTTTTCTTGGCAATAAATTTAAATCAAATCGGAATGTTTTAAAAATTTACTTGACAAAATGCCTTGATTCAAGCGTCAGACGTTTCTAAAATGGTATGTAACAATTTGTTTGACTTTAATAAATGCTATTTCTAACGAAAATATTTAATGAAATATCGATTTTAAGGTTGGACTGGCATACGTAATCCTATTGCAATTTCTCTCGGAGTTATCTGGACGACAAGTGCTTTACTCAAAGGTGATGGGGCGTATACGTTCTCGAAGAGATTTGTTAAAGCGGTACGTGGAGGCATGAAAAGGTTCTTCTTTGCTAATTCATCCAACCAAACGGAATCATACACAAGAAATCAAATAGGCTATCGGCGTGTTGGAGCTGATTTTTGACTTCGAACATACCCTTAACAATTGGCTCATCTACACATTATTTTGTGGAACAATTCCGATGACACTTTGGCTTACTGCAAAAAATCTTGAGAAATCTTACGTACACGTTGAAAAAGTTAAACATCAAATTGTTGAAAACTTTGAGAAGCTGAGAACCTTAAACTATTTAATTAACTCCATTTGGTCTACAGCAGCATTTTTCTTTTTTGTCGAAGTTTCATTTGAATCTGTAGCCCTAAATAAGCATGTAAATTCTGGGTCACTATTATCAATCATTTCGTATTCCCTGGAAATGATTTCTGTTGGAATTGCAGAGATACTGTTTGCAGAATCATGCAGAATTGTAGGTTGAAAATTGTAAATTACTTTAAAACAATCTAGCTTAGTGATCTTTTTAAAACAAAGTCAACAACTTATTTGTGTTTATTTAGGCGTCAAAGTTCAGTGCGTGGGTTATGCGCAAAGATGTCGCATTAAACCTTTTCACAGACGAACAAGAGATGAAGAGTCTAGTACAAGATTTGGAAAAAGATGACATTGGAATTGGCTGTCCAGGGTTTTACAAAATAAACTATGGATTCCTTTCACAGGTAAATACCAACATTTTAAAAACAGACACTTGTACAATTGCCCACCGTTAATAATTTATGGATTTTTTGCGTGCTCGTAAAATACTTTATATCGTTTTCAGCTGGCGGTCCTCTTGATAACGTTATTTTCAGTCAGATTTAAATAGCTTGGATTGTTTTATTATTGCACTATGGGACGAGCTAACGCTTTGCCTGTGGACAAGTGGTTTGCATTACCGTTTATGGGGACAAAATCTGGGGTAGCAACAAAAAGTAACTTAAGGACGGAGATAATTCTTAAAATGCTCTATTGAATGTAAAAAGATTCACGATATTGATACTTCCCGTTTTGGAGAAAAGTGGAATCTAAGATGAACAATTTCAAGCAGAGTTGGAACATTCGTCCCTGCACATTTAGTACACCGAATCAGGTATATAATCCTGTGCATTTCCCAACTTGGCTTCAAATTATTCATTTTATTTCTCAATTTTCTCCGAGACAGGAAGCTACAAGGTAAAAAACATACAGGTAATATGTAAGTTTTTAGTTCTGGAGTCTTATTCTCACTTTACGGTGAATGGGTTTGCAAGCGAATTTCTTTCCCATAGATTTAAGTCGTCAAACTGGCAATATGGAGTTTTAATTAGCTACTTCGCTGTTGTTATCGCAGGGAATGTAGAGCAAGGGTTTACTTATGTATCACGCATATAGTTTTTCCAAGGAGTAAAATAGTTAAACTTTTAAAATTTGGTGACTTAAACTATGGACAATACTTATGTCTAGCAGTTCTTGTTAGGAATTTCTTCAGCTCAAAAGTAGTTAGAGTAGCATAAGCCACACAACATAATATTTTAGCAAAATTCAGCGCGTGTTAATTGTTGTTATAAAAAATTAAGTGATGTTATAAATATTAGGTGTTGAATCTCTTCCATTCAAACAGATTCTTAGTTGTATACTATCACGCACATAAAGCTCTACACATTTCATTCTTAGCCCACTCTTATTACTCAGTTTTATGTTTTCTCGTTCACTCGAAAAATTACTGTGATAATTATGTTAAACCCGATGCACCCACTAAAAGAAATCGCCCTTAAAAGGCAAAAATAAAATGCCAATGTAAACATAATATGTAAAAAAAGGAGTACTATACCTAGATTTACTACAACAGCTTTAAAAATAAACTTAACTTGTGACTCAATCATTTATTCTATATTGTGTTCAACAATTAACGTTTAAAAAAATTGCTTGTCTCCGTCGCATATCAATAATATGTATGTATTTATATATTTTCTCTTGTGCATACATTTTAACGCCCTTATGAATCCTAAAAAATATTCCATAAGCTTTAGGCGCTGTGACAAGCGATATCTGAAAAGTATTATAATTAAATACTGTTAACGTTAAATGTAGTTTAAGTACAGTTAAGACCAGCAAGCTATGTAATTCAACTTTTTGAGTGCTCGTCAATGCAATAAGAAAACACTTATTCTATTTATGTATGTATATCCATTATTATCCATTACATAATTACCAAATTATCACTGTCCCTCTTTCTCGAAAAATCGTTGGTAAAACTCTTAAATTGATGTACTATATTCAGTCAAAGCTGATGGTGAATAGTGTAATGACGACTGCAATAAGCTGAAAAATGCAGGTTGTTAGTAAACGATCATAATAATATTCTAGTTTTTGAAAAACCATAAATATACATACCTGACCAAGAAATCCGTAGGTTATTTTATAGAGTCCTGTTGCTCCTACGGAAATGGGATCCGCGTCTATCTCACGTATGAGTCCTTCCCACTCACCTGTATCAATGAAATAGATTTTTTCACATTTGGATTGACATCCAACCTCTGAACTTCTTGTCTAGAAATTAAAAAAAATTACAAATTAACACCGGCAAACTTGCAAGTAGTTTTTAGTTTCTACGCTTACAATTCTGCACCCATCCGCCAGGAGAATGAACAAAAAAGCAGGGGAAACTGCTTCAGTCACAAAGTAAATAATACTCCATATATTTCTGGATGAGACGGCATCGTTCACGAGCATCAGGTTTAGAGTCTTTTCCATCATCCATGCGAAATATATACCGCCCCAAATCGAGTTAATGGAATCTGTGAGACTTCTTAGTTTACTATACTCCTCCAGAATGTGTTTCTGCATTCTCGCAACGCTTTTTAGTTCAGCATTGAATTCGATATTTGTAATGAACGTTTGAAACTCTTTTGCTGCCAACCAGAATGTAATTGGTAGTAATCCTGTAAACAATATTGCTATAAAATATCTATTACACACGTATGCCAGCTCAATCATTATAGAAGTCACGCCAAGTGAGATATCTATAGCCCCGTAAGTTGTAAGGTTTGTTGAATTTGAATTTTCCAAGAAGATGGCAAACTTCTTTCTTCCGGTTGAAATAAACGTGTTGAAACTTCCGCTTGGAACGCCGAATCTGAAGATTATGAATGAACAGCAAATCAGAAACTTTGTGAGAACAGTCACAAATAGGTACGCATATCCCATCTGAAATTCGCAAAAAAATCATTTAAATGCCAAATCAACTTAATTGTCAACAGTTATTTTTTAAAGTTACCAGTTTCCACCGAGGCCGCTTTTGAGCTGTTTTAAATTCGGAGTTTTTTCCCACACCCGCCAACAGATCTTCTATTTCTTGTCGTTTCGTACTCAATATCCAATGAAAGTTTACAAAATCAACAAGACTTAGTACACTAAACGTTAATTCAAAGTAGCTCTTGGCAGTTAATTTTGTTGTCCGCTTAAACTTTGTTACACTATAGGTGATGACTAATATAAAATGAGTCCATGTAAGTGCTAACATCCCGATACGGCAAAACCTCTGCAATATTTGAAAAGACTTTTAGATACAAAATATATATAAAGTAAAGAGATACATCTGGAGCAAACTTTGTTTACCTGAAACATGTTGCTTTTTAGGGTACATTCCCCACTATCATTAGTAGTCGGTCTGAATGGCAAAACCAGTGAGTAGTATCCAAAATACGTCCACCATTTTAAGGGGCAAAATCTGGTAGACAGAGATTGCGTCTCGGTTTTGAAATATTCACCTACTTCCTTGGTATGCACAAAGAAAGGGTTTGCTGAATTTTGTTCAAATTTTGATTTCGCCATGATTTTCAAACTATTTACAATTTTTTAGAAATTAGTTTAAAATCAAATGAAGCTTAAATTTAGTATAAAACTTAAACCTGTTTATCCAAGCTTCATTCGCAGTCTGAACGACGTGGTTTTATAAAACTGGGACAACGTCCGTCTATCTTTTTCAGACATATTAAATAAAAACGCGACATCGCGTGGTTATATTTTCAATTCAATTTAGTTTTGCCTGTGGACAACGCCCACATATAGATTAACCGAGCGTTTGGCAGGTTGCTTTAATAAATAATTGAGTATTATTCCAACTAAACACTAATTACCTGAAAGAAGTATATAACCTGAATCTTCTCTATGTGCTAAAGACTACGAAGAAAACTTGTTTTAACACAGTCAAACCTACAGTACCTGTGTGGGTTTATATTTTGACACTCGCTTTTGCAAAGTTAGATTTCCAATTCTATTGGCCTATTCCTTCCAATGGTTTGTTCCAGTCGTTCAGGCAATATACCGTTTCAAGTTGCTATCACGTTAATATTATACCAAGGAATGTAGAGCAACGGCTAAGCTTACAACACATGCATACTTATTCTTTCGAAAGGATGTAAAACTAATTTAGCCTCTTACATTTAGAAAGTATAGAAAAATTACAGACAAAAACCGAACAGTATCGATTTCGTTTTGTATAGTACATTTACATTGTTCCAATTACGAAATTAAATCAGGTTAAATATTTAAATGCGAATGAAAGGAATGATTAAAACACCGTCCCAATTTTATTGTCATTATCATCATCGTACATTTTTCACCTGCTTTTTGCCAATACATCTTCGACGAGATATGGATAGAATTAATACAAATAGTCGAGATAGATAGTAATGCTCAAATATGAGAGCTGATAGGGTAGGGTCACATTAAGACTAGCATTAATTAGTCACAAAAATTATATTTCCAACGTGAAAATACTTTTTTACAGTATTTTTTGATACCACTGCAGACGTGTAGTTTTGTTTAATGTCGTCTAAACGAGAAGCATAATCAATTATAATCATCATCATTACGTTTACCTGTATATGCATTTTTTCCTTGAAATGAATTTTTATTTCCTCACAATTTTTAATTTTATTTATATATGCTTCTTACCATTTTGGTACAACAACTAGCCAATAGGAAAATTCAACACGTTCTTTGATGTGGATTCAAGTTTCTCGGAGGTTTCCTGTGATTTAGAAGGAAGCAAGGCAACTAACTGTTCATATGCTTCGGCATTGCGATATTTGATTTTCAATTAGTCGTCCTGATAAATGCGATGAAACCAAAGTTTTCAAGCAATTTCGTCATGTTAGGGATTTGAATCATCCAATAACCGAGTCCACATTCAAACCCTCATTTTAAAGTCATCATAAAATCTACGTCCTAAGAATTACTTGCTCTCTGATAACCCACAGAAGCTGATTAATCGTAAACTCTGAGTGTGAATAAATGTAAGTCTCGTCAATTTTTATAAAACCGCCCACAAAGTATCCCAGGTGGTTCAATTGAACAAATTAGGGCGGGTTAATAATTGCTCATGGTATGTATACAATCCAAAGATGATGATGATAGTCATGGTTAGGACAGTTCCGGTTCTCAGCATGAATTTAGTTTTTGCCCATATATTTCAAGAAATAAGATTATTAAAGTTAGCAACTGAATATCAAACCTTGGTGCTAAATACTTATAAATGTACTAATAACATTTGCATGTTGCATGTATGGGATAGTAGAAAGGAATGCATGTAAATTGTTTTAATTTCAGTTGCTAGATGTTTTAACGGATTTAATGTAATTCACACTAAAATGGAAAACATTTTATCAATTAAAAAATGCAAGCTCACAAAATAAAGCTAAAACAGTGAGTAACAGTAAAACTACATTAAAATTTTCTTAGCGTGCGAGATTTTTGTATTTTTGCCATGCATACTGAATTGTTTTGACACAACGTTGTTGACGTTGAATACAAAGCGTTGTAGTTATCGGATCCTGCTTACAACCCTTTTCATCTTTCAATTCATTTTGATAATTGGTGAATTTATCCGAAGAAATAGCGCCTTTACGAAAGAAGAAAAAGGTAATGGCAGCATCCATGACGTCAGCACAATGAACCAGATTACCTATATTCAAGTTTACATTATGAATTTAAACTATAATATACATACAATACATGAAATAACGAACAAACTGACACTAGATGCTTTACCTTTGTAAACGGGTATATTCATGAGACCTACTGCAGAGTGGTTAGGCTTTACAACCTGGAAAGGTTCTTCAAAACTACTAAACAGGCTGGATAGATCTTTGTAGCCAATAAAATGGGAGTTTTCTGTGTCAAACTGGGTCCAAATCTTATGGAACATTTCAAACTGCTCATCACCCAGTTCACATTCCACAAGTTTCATGACTCGTGAGTAGTTTTCCAGAATAACTGCGCTAAACATGTTCACAAATATAACAAACGTAATAAAAAGATAAGAAATGACAAAAAATCCTGCAACAGTTGGGTTTACACCGCAGTCCTCATGCAAATTCATTTCAGCGTCAGGATGGACACATTCTCTATCGAAAGTTAACGCACTCATGAGCACGTCCCATCCTAAATTCAAAAAAATTGTTTTTAATTTTTCCAAATATAAAGTAAGCATATTTTTTCCCTACTTGCAGAAGTGATGATCGGGAAAAGTACAATGAACGCCTGTGGCAGCGTTTGGAAATTGAAAACGCGATCTAATCCCAGTCTCAATTTTACATCCTGAAAAAGTTCCATTCCAAGTGTAGCATAAATGAAAACGACCAAGAAAAGGAGTACACAAATGTTGAAAAACGTCGGTAGCGATATTTTTAGGACAGATATAAGTTGTCGAAGTCCGTTTGCAGCTTTAAAATGTCGAAGATATCCAGAAATCCCAGCAAACCTCACTAAACGCAGTAAACCGGGGCGAATTGGGACGATTGGATTTTTGAGGAATATTCCAGTCCAAATAAGATCAAATAATGACAGAAATTCTACAAAAATTTCATATATGTAGTGAGGGCTTCTGAAAAACTGGTAGTTCATTGCAAAAATCTTGAGAAAGCATTCAGTTGTGAAAACGCCGATACAGATTCCATTCAAAACGAGCAAAATCTCCTTTTGAGTCTAAAACGACAACGAAAATGAAATAAATGAGTTACCACGTGTTTGTATGCCTAACTGCAGAAAACATTAAAATGGCACGTACCGCACTAGTGTTTGATCGGTCGAATGACAATAAAACCATATTAAACAGGAGGTTTAGTAGGATAAATATTCCAAAATATTTTGAAGCTAAAATTTCCATAACGAATTTCGGGTACTTGCTCTATAATTCCACATACAAAAAATAAGCATGTTTGATCACATTCGGTGTCCGTTATTTTCAGTCTGAATTATTTTTGTTTGGATTTTTACCTTTGAAGTATCAAAGCTCAGAACTTTTCCTTTCAATTTCTGCAACATATCTATTCGGATGTTTTGGTAGCCAGTTGTTTTCTCAAATCCGTCATTTGCATTCTCTTCAGCTTTTCTTTTCTCCTCATTCAAACCATCAATGAGTACCCCGATAAAGAGGTTAAATGCGAAAAAAGAACCACCAAGAATGACGGCCACAAAATAGCCAGAGATCCATAAACTCTTCTCAAAACTAGGCTGCTCGTCAATTTCTCCTGAGTTGACTGCCCCATACAAAGAATCTATCCATCCTTTGAACGTTATAATTTCGAGAATGCGATAGTAGGCACTTCCAACGTTGTCGAAATTCCGGAATGAGTTTTCCCATTCATAATTGTATCGGAGACATTCTACCTTATTGTAAATTATACGAGGATCTATATATTCGCCATATGGATCACGACAATAGTGAAATCTTCCATTTAAAAGCTGCACTCCAATAATCGCAAATACGAGCCAGATCAAGAGACAAACCAGCAATACCCCAAAGATTTTAGCCATGGATTTTCCCAAAGAATTAAATATAACCCGCATTCCCTCAAAGTTTGAGAAAAGTCGAAGCACTCGCATTGAGCGAATAAATGATACAGTTCCAGCATAAAAAAAAGAGGAGATGACATTAAAAATGGAACCCAATAAGATGATGAAATCCAGACAATTCCATTTGATTTTTATGTAGGAGGAAAATCCCATAGCAGCAATTTTGATGACTGCTTCAACTCCCAGGAAAACCGAGGTTATGCCTTCCGAGAGATTTATAAAATATTCTAGTCGTGGCCTTGATTTCAAATTAACATCCCGTAAGGAAAGGCAAACGGCAGCAACGATTGTAATCCCGATGTTAAAATGCTTGAAATAATTGCTGTCTATTATGGTTCGAAATTTCAACCGCAGCTTGGGACATCCACATTTCTTAGGCTGTATTTCCTCCTCGTTAGTTTCTCTGGTTTCTTGTTGACTGGTAGGAACGTCTTGTGTATTTCTATTTACACTGGAGTTTATTCCAAAGCACGTTGTTAATGAGACCTTTAGGCAGTTTCCTAACCTTCTAAATCGGCTAATTACAATAGAAACATTGTTGGGCTTAGATATTGTATCTTTTTCCTTCTTTGACAAGTTTGCGCTTGAAAAACGTTGAAGAAACATGACTAGGAGCAGGTTTAAAACAATCAGGTTTAATGTGATAACCGCCGAGATAAAGAAGGGTATACAAACCCATCCATGGTCATCAATGCACTCTGACATGCTATCCATCCACTCGCCGCAAAGAAGTCGGAAAATGACCAAGAACGAGTGGAAGAAATCTCGAAAGTGCCAAAGGGATTCAGAATGAATGGAGCCTATAGTGTAAAACGTGTAAATAACTTTGGCTATTATTGAGGCACAATGATGAAATCTTTCTGACGAGTGAAGTACGTAGTCGATCAGACACTAAATTGAACGATTTGTGTTGCATTTTGTAGATAACTTATGAATAACTAATTCCCAAAATATTACCCGTGAATGAGCATTTTTTTTCCGTGCCAGCGATAAAGTTTGGAAAATGGCGACTTTCAAAAACTGATAAGGGACCACGTTCACTTTGAATTTTCAAATGTTAATTTGTATAATTAAGGCTTGAGCAGTTTTGTGAAAATTGGAATTTTTCGAATATTTGTCAAAGACGGATATAAACTGACAAATATGTTTTATTTTAAGCTTTACAATGCTGGCGAGCAAGTTTTATCAGTATTTGACTAAAATCTTGAAAAGTTGAAATTTCCCTCAAATACCCTAATGCATGGCAGAGGTGGCATTTTGAAAAATTCAATCCGTTGTCACGGAAACAAAAAATCTCATTCAGGGCTAATATTTTGGGATATTAGTTATTCATAAGTATCTACAAAATGCAACATAAATAGTTCAATTTGGTGTCAGATCGACTACGTACTTTGCTCGTGAGTATAAAATATTATATACCATTTTCGCCATTTCCACCAAATAAATGCATTCCTGCGACACAAAATATGTAGAATACACCAACCGCCACAACTGTCATTTCACTCACATTTCCCATGGCACTAAACACTCCCTTAACAAGATCATTTAGGGTTGGCCATACTCTTGCCAGCTTGAATACTCGAAGCTATCAATATAAATTAATATGCTGCAATTTTAATTAATAGAGAAACTATTTTAGAACTTCAAGGTATGAAAGTATGCTTACCGAACGTAAACTAAGTATAGCCCTCAATATAACATCGTCCAACTCAAATACAAATTCAATGAAGGACAGAAACAAGAGGCTAAAATCGAACATATTCCAGTTATCCTTAAAATAAGCTTTGGGGCCACATGCTACAAGTTTCAGTAAGCCTTCCACTGCAAACACCATGGATAGTATCTTCAGAATAGAAAAGTTGTATTGCGTAAAATGCTCAAAATCTATTTTTTAATAATAACAACTTTTCATACCTGATATCCCTCTACCATTATAGTGTAAAGTTGCTCGTTTTCCTCCACCCGGAAATGATCCATTGAATATAATATTAAATACACCACGGTTGCAAATGCCATTATAAGTTCCGTAAACGGATCAAATGCAAGGATGTTTATTAGGTTCATGAAGCGCGTCCACATCTTTTTAATTGAATACTTGCAATTTGAATCTATACAAAGCCATTAAAATAGTTATTAATATTGCTAAACTCAAAATCATGAACTTATAAGTGAAATATAATTTACCCCAACATTTAATTGCAAAACTCAATCTCTCATTCTCTTTTTGTTCACTTTCCCCACTTATGTCATGTCGTTCCATGTCATCATCATTTAAATTGGAAATGTTTACGGTGCTAGATTTAAGTCTTTCAGCCAAATTTAGCTCTTTCCGCAACTCATCATATGATTTAGAAACAACAGCTAAAATCATGTTCAACGTGTAGAATGAGCCCAGAAATAGCACCAACGCGAAATAAAGAATATGCCATGGACCTGTCGTTCTTAAAATCTGTTAAATCGCAAAAATACTTTGTCAACTAAAACTCACAAAATATTAGCAAACAAGTGTAAGCTTACGTCTCGATAAATTTCGTCCCAAGAGTCCTGCTGCATTAGACGAATAGTTGAGATCACAGCCCAGCCCATTGAGCCATACAACGATCATCAAGTCTTGATATTGCAAAACATATAACCTTCAGAACATTGCCTGGAAACATTAGTGGCTACACATTATTGTTAGTTAAAACATTTTAGATGTTGTATTGCCATTAATATCAAAAGTTTACCATGTCAATGTATAATTTCCACAAAAAGAAAAGTAAGGATGAGAGACCCAACGTGAGCCATTGTTAACCCAGTTATACCAATTCATGTCACGAGCTTTGCCAACGGAGCCGTCCTCAGGGAAATTAAGAAGACATTTTTGAGTTATCGCACCCATGTAAAATTGATGGCCAACAAGGGCAAATATCCATGTTGCAAATAACATCAATAAAAAAATGTCGCGGAGATCCACAACAGTTCTTATTACTGCTTGTACCATTGACTTCAAAGCTATAGTGGATAAATGCAAATATGACTTAATATGGAAACATAATATTCATTCATATTCATTTGGAAAACTGATGTGGTTTGCTACTTGGAATGAGCTGCCATTTTTTAGAGATCGAAGTCCACAAAGAAAGTGATGTCTTCCGACATGCGGAACTAGTAGGGAACAAGAAGTAACAAGTCCACATTGCCCCAGCCATCTCGCAAACATGAAAACTGGTCAAGTACAAGTCCTTTTGCTAACATATTTGTCACAAAATCGAATGTGTAGATTGCTCCGAAAACGTTGTGTACTCTGGAAAAAAGGTTTGAATCTGAAGGAGAAAGTTATTCCTTATGAATGTGAAACGTTATTACTGCACACTAACATTGGATGAAATTCCATACGAGGCTGTGTCAAAAGACAGCAGTCCACAAACGCTGTCAGTATCATGAACCAACGGTAAATCCAATTATGTATGACAGAAATGCACGTTCTTCTTATTGGGTTGAATGGGCTTAATATGTGGAGAGTGCTTTGTGCAGTAAAGCGATGGAGAATCTTTTTTTCTGTGACAATCACGAACGTCTAAACCAAAAATTAAGGTTTATAATTTCTACGAGGGATGTAAAGTGATGTTGATCTATTTTATAACCATAAATAATGGTCCATTATTGACTTACCCCGTCGTCTGAATAAAACCTATCGAAGTCCTCAATTGGGACATTTAACATTTCTGGTGAAAAAAATAGCCTCATATGTTTTGGAAGGTAGCTGCCAAAGTGGACATCTGGTTTATTTGACTTTATATTTTCTCGATTTATTCCATCGGGAGACTAGCAAATAAAAACCATTTATACATGATTGAACACAATTTTCCTATCAGTTTTAAACCTTTTGAATAATACCCTGCTTTCTCCATGATGTATTTCCGATCGTCTCTGTTGACTGATTTTGAGAGATTCGATGGTGAACAGTCGAGGTTTGATTGCAGGGTTCCACATTATCACAAGTTGGACATGGAAAGTCTGGACACTAAAATTTTCTGAAAAACCGAAGCCAACTTATCTGCATAGTACCGGAACGACAACTGATTTGACTTGAGTAGAAAGCATGTTGAAAGGTGATGTACGGAAAATAGGTAATGAGAAGCTGGCCAGGTATTGGACAGTCATTTTTTATCCCGAGTTTCACCAATAGAGCCATCCTCAGGGAAATCATGAACGCATTTTTGTGGGGACACACCCATGTAAAATTGATAGCCCATTATAGCAAACAACAAAAGCGAATAGTTTAGATGTTTCCCATTAGTAAATTGTATACCGATCAAACAAAAACTTGGTGTTTCTTAATGTAACGTGAATTTAAGGTATGTAGTGTTTAAAACAATAATAAGTTAGAAACGCGTTTCACAAACGAATATTTATGCTGTTGTCTAATGTACTTTGTTTTTAAGGAGCACACATTGACATGATACCGAATTGCACGCAAATGAGTTATGTCAAGTCACATTTATTTTGGAAGAATGCATTCGAGCAGCCGTTATAACCCCGACATGACCTCAAATCAGATTCAAGTCATAACCATCACAGTCATAGTCACATTTTCTCTGTTCTTGTAGTCAATAGTTTTCGGTGCTTCTAAAAAATCAACAGTTCCAATTAGTAACTCGGTTTCCGAAAAATTACAAGTTCATAGGATCTGTAGACCATTTACTTTTCCCAAGGGGCATCGTGAAACTTGTACAGCTTTTCTAGTTTTTATTAGAATATTTTAGTATGGATCGTCGCGCGCCAATTATATCAGTTAGTTGCAACTTAATTATTATCTTCTGCAGCACAACGTGTATAGAAAAATAGTGGTAGTTATAGAAAATAAAAATTCAATTCTGTGAAGACCAAGAACACTAATGAAAATGGGATACTCTATCTCAATATAATGCCTAATAACACTAGCTAAATTTGATACTTTTGTTTATTTCGTATCATTTTAGAAACAATTCTCGCTAAATACAATGACTAAAATGTATTCAAAAAAATAAAGATAACATTTTGCTGTAGCATTTATATTCACAACTATATATTTTCATCCTCAATTTAAAAAACGGTTTCATGGAACCAACATAAATGGGTTCCCTTACGTTAGCCCTCACGGACACCGTTAAGAACAGAGAGAGATTATTTAACTGGATGAGATTGGTGCATCCCATCATATTGCAATTCGTCCCTGTGAAAAACACTTTGGCTTTGGGGTTTGACTACTCGGATCGTGTGAGATTTTTGATAGAAATGGAAACTATGTTTTTGTGAATTGATCATATCTGAGTATGGGATCTTTGCATGTCACACAAACACACAAAGCTACAAATTTCTCCTTTTTAGCACTCATCTTTCTACTTTCTTGCTCACCCGAGATGACGTTTAGCATGATGATAATGAGACCCAAATAAAAAAGATCTATGTCATCTATGGCGATCTATGTAATGCCCATGTGAAACAAAAGAACGTTTGCTTCATGAAACGATTCTGCCAACAACAGTTGCACTATGCCTGCTTATTGTTACTTCCCCATCTCTAAACCAAACTTCGCTATCATTATCATCGTCATCAATGCATAGAATGGGATATGATGAGTGGCTGGGTCAGTACAGCAACAAATGACATAGTATGGACTGCTTTTCAAATACTTTACTCACTTAGTTCACCCTCTTACTTCACTTTGGTCAAGTTAATTCACGGTTGCAGATATGCCAGTTATGTAGCATGCAAACAAATCATGACATTAATCACTTTGAACAACTGCTTTTCTGCTCGCATAAGCCTAATAGTCAAAACATTCAAAAGTTACTTAAAATTTTTACATTCTATTTATGTATATCTATGTTCTTTGAGATACTATAATGTATGAATTAGTGACGTCAATTTTAATTCTTCAAACATCGTGCACCAAACGGAATAAAGTTGCGTGAAGCATTTTATCGCAAGCACGCATCATAAATAACGCGTACAAAACTAATTTTCTATATGTGTATGCCCATATGCTGCTTGTGGACTAATGAAAACCGTAATGCGACGATCGTATGTCCATGTATGAAACTAACACTACACAAAAAGAAGAAACTCAGCCAACACCAAGAGCTAGCGCCTGAGCAAGCTCAATCTACACCACCATAAGCCTGTACCTATGAAACCCAACGCGTACTACCCTACTGACCGATATTTACTAACAAGCGAGAAAATGAATCAATTATTTCCAGCCTGCTTCTTTTGGCTGTTTTTGTATCTAAACAGATTTCATACCTCACCGAGTAGGAAGCTCCATGGACATCGAGCGGATCGGCGCGTCCACAGAGCCTTGGGGGGTCGCACCTCATTACCGTGTCAATGCATCATCGCTTTCTCTAATGAGCGTCTTATAAATTGAGACTGAACAAGGATGTTTTTCATACTTCCATACAACTAAATAGCTCCCAATTGAATATTCTGGACTTTAAGCTTGTTCAGTTGTAATTTGTAAGAATTGGAGTGCCAAAATGCGTTCTACTACAGTTCGGCTGATTGCACTAGGCCTTTAACAGTTATGTCAGTGGTAAGTTCCCCTATAACACGAAAACGCATTAATATTCAAGGTAATTGTTTCAATATACGGTCACATTGACAAATCTTGATGGCTGGTTGCAATCATAACTGCGTTCCTTAAGAGCTCCAGTTCATGGATTTCCGGGTAACAAACATGTTGGTGTGTATCTCAAATTTGATTACAAACTCTACATAAATTGGTAAATGTAAAAATTTCACTAACTTTTTCCGTTAAACCCCGCAGACATTTTTCACTTCACGGATTTTTAAGATGCGCATGCGGAATACGCATTTCTCATTTCATATCATATGAACCGTATGTGCAGAGAAGATTTTAGGCCTTGTTTCTAAACGAAATCTATCTATTGAAGAGTAATTTAATTTTAAAGTGCTTTTTACAAATTCTTCACCTCTTTTAGAATGCTGTCAACGTAATAATTGACACTTTGCAATTAGCAGTCAGATTTAATTAGTAAGATGATAACAAAGATGCGTTTCTTTTCCATTGAACAAGCACATTTACTTTAAATGCAACGACGTGGTGATGTTTGAAAGGAATAAATGAGAAATAAAGCAAAAACATGTTTCATATCTCATGAAACTATTAACTTGAGACCTTTTTTGTTTCATTCACACTTCTAATTGTAAAAAGCAGCATGACACTTCACGTAATGTAAACCAAATGCATTAAAAAACTCCATAAAAATGCAAAAAGATTGACGGGGCCCAACCGGGATTTGAACCCGGGACCTCTCGCACCCAAGCGAAAATCATACCCCTAGACCATTAGGCCGTCCTTATAACTAACTTCTGGGCCCTAATCATTCAACTGGTAAAATATGAATGAAAATCCAATCACAAATTTAAATAATATTCCTTTTCATTGTTCATTTGACAACCTTTCACTTTCAAGGTCTGCAGTCAAATCTGGTTCTATTTGCATGCCCACAATGCCACAGAGCTCCTTCCTTTCATAGCACAAGTTCATTTCATACGCACTCTCGAGCTCAGCTTTCTTGCTCCCTTACTCACGAAAAAGCAGCATAGCATGATGATGATGCACCTACTACAGAATAAGAACAGAAAGCACAGGCGAGCAATGCTATAATCATCTAAAACCTCAGAAGCCAAATGACTACAGTAGATTAACAGTTTCAAAGTTAATTTAATTCCGATTCCAATATTTATTCCATATTACATTGTCAATCATAATTATTATCATTTTTCTGTCTTCCTCCACATCATAAACTTTTTATAGTAAACGAAACCTATCAAACTAGCTGATTGCACTCCTCCGATTATTCCCTCTTGTGCATTATATATTCTCATCAATCATCATGATCGGCGTACAAGATTAAATATAATTATGTAAATATAAACAGTACAAGCTGCGCAACGTAACTATTGAATTGTTTGTGTTGTCTGGCTCTCTTCTAATATCTAGATAACAATATTTTATATCTTATTTACACCTTGGAACATCCACCTAAGTAAGTAAGTCAGTAAAGTATTTCATATTTATATTAATTATGTATGGTAACTTGTTAACACCAATAATTATCATGTTTCAATTTGAATTGACTATCATAAGCTTAGCAGCGACAAGCATTTAGTTTGTAATATCACAAAAATCGTTTCTGTGTGTAGATTTGACATATTTTAACATATTATAATATACTTTCATATAAGTAAAGAGTAAAGTACACCTCATACCATCATAATAGTAACTTTATATGAAAACAGAACAAAATATCGTATTTTATCACTCAAATACTATTATCATATAAGTGAATATTCTGCAGAACAAAAATAAACCATTAAATTGTGCAAATAAGTCATATTCCCGAATATTATTTAAGTTTCTTGCGCATCACTGAGCTTTGGGCTTTCCGTTAGAAACCCCATTAGTCGCTGGTAGCGTCATAGCTCCTCCATTCGACTCTGGTTGAGGTTGCTGGCCGTAGGAAGAACCTTTGCTGATTCTCGTGAGGTCAATCAGCTTCATGAGACCCATGTTAACTGATAAAAATTATAATTAGTTATGTTAATATAAAAAGTCAAATAAAAAAGGGTAAAAATGTTAATTACTATGTAATTTTTACTAAAAACGATAATATTTGTACCTGCAACGATCAACACAAGGGAGATGCCCATTTTCAAGTAGTTCCCAGAAGTGAAGACGGAAAACAGAAGCCACAACAACGGAACAAGGATGACTAGCGCCCAAAAGCAGAAGTTGATGAGTGAAAAGGGTCTCCGAGGGAGTTCCATGTATTTGAAGTTTTGGTATTCGGGTAGAGCTTGCTGTTCCTTGGTAAGAAATTCACCAGTCCGGAGGAAAGTGTCGAAAAGCTCATCCTAATCCACATGAAAAGGAATTTTACTAACTTTTTTCTACTAAATAACTAATTAAATATATTTTAAACGCCTACCTTTTCCTGGTAACGCTTCTGAAGCCAATCTGCAGCTTCTATCTCATCCTCAGGCACTTCAGACATGGGATATCGTCTTATCATAAATTTGGAACGGACTTCTCTCCCTTTCAGAATGCTGTACATGGAGAACTCGTTCTTGCACTTTCTAAAAAGCCAATAAAACTAAGCTCAGACATTTTTCACCTCCCTCTTCATTTAATTCGAGTTACTTACGGATCAATAACCAGAAGAAAGTCATAAAGGGCAGGAACCTTCTCCCTCAAATGTGGAATGCTTGCCGTAAAACCTCTCGTGCGGGGGAGGAGATGGTGTTTTAGCTCCGGAAGTCCCTTCGCCCTCGCTACATCCATGCTCGCTTCATGCTTCTTCTTCGTGAATCGTGTTCCTTCAGGGAACAACGTAATCCACATGGGATCTGGGTAGTTTACCAAGTTATTGAGTTGTCCTCCCAAGCTTTTCTTGTCTTTTTCCCAATTTCTCTCCAAAAACACGTTCTCCTGGAACTTCCATGTGAAGCCAAGGATGGGCACGTAGGCGAGAATCTTTTTGAGATAGACTCGAGCATTCTGTAACAAAAATATTATATAAAAATGTTAATATTCAGTGTAAATAGTATTTAGTTTAAAAAAATGCTAGAATTAATTACCCCAAGAACTCTAACACGATCACAAATCACCCAGCCCACCACCCAGTCGATTTCATACGTGTGGTTGAGGAGGAGGATGGCATGCTCCTTCCCAAAAAAGTTGTCCTTGTCTGCGGGATCAATATACAACTGGACTTTTGTTTGAGACCACCATTCCACCAGAAAAACGATTTCTACAAATAAAAAATCATGAAACATTTGTACAAATTGATAGTCAAAAACTTGAAGAAATTTTGCACGATTTTTTATTATTACTCACGGCTATTTAGTGCGTAGGTTACGTAATAATTAATTTTCCTATAAAGAGCAGGATTGAAAGGTTTGACAAAGACATAGAGCACTCCTTGAATAACATCCACAACCAAAGCCGTCGTGAGAAACACAATGGCCAACAAAACTTGGCAGAAGATAAGCTCCTTGAACGCCTTCCACAGTTTGGGTACCAGCGACGCTGGTGATGACGCTGTTGACGCCATCCTCTTCTTCACACCGGTTGAGTTTTGGGTGGAATAATTAATTTATTTTAGAGTTTCGTTCATATTAGTTCTCACCAAACTTGGACACTGGTCAAACTCAAACTAAAATTAGAATCTTGTTCACAAAACTATTGCAACATAAAATTCCCAATGAAAACTTGCAAGCTCACGATTCCTCATGAAAAACTGCAATAATTGTGACTCAACCATATAGATATACACGTGGAAGTATTCACACTGATTTTGTAACTGAGACTCTTTTGTATTTGCAGTTTTAACAAAAAAGGCGACTCAAGGTTGAAGGATTTAATGAGCAAATAATGACGCCGCTATCATCACCATCCTCATCATTTTTTGTACTGATTTCACAACAGCGTAATTCTCTGCTCAAATATTTATGTTCCTGTTCTTTTTTCTCTCCCATATATATTTATGTATGGTTGACACTGCTCCGCTGCTGTCAGTCGACTATGGGAAGATAGAACGAACTCTCCACAAAAATAAATCGATTTTACTCCCGTTCAAAAACATCCAGGGTTTTCCTGCTCTGCCAGGAAACTCCCATTCCAAGTCTCGAGTTAGCCAGTAACTCTACCCGTAGGCTGATATGGAGAATAAATAGTATTATGAGCTCACAAGCAGAATATATCACACCATAAAGGAGCACGATCAACCTTCCTTCTAAACATGCTTGTGCTTCATGTTTGGGTTTGCTATGAGGTTTTGGGTATGAATAGCAATAGTTGTTCATTCTCATGCAATTGTGCAACAAAGACACGTGCTTACAATAAATCACAGTGATAGTCAGTTCATGGAGTTTCATGGGATCTTTTATCTGGTTAATTATTGTTGAGAGGAGAGCTTCATCGGGAGATATGAATTTTATGGCTTACTGGAGTCAGTGAAAAGAGGCAATTATTCGTGAGAAATGCTTTGTTCTGTGAGAAAACAATGGTTGCACCGTTCCCCCGAGTATTCTGGTTGAAAAAATCTCATTCAAGCTGAGTAATTATTTTTAAAAAAGGTAAATTTAGATTTAGAAAACTGACCTTTGACCACGGACACATAAATTTAGCACCCATATCGTGATCCAGTCCTAAATCAAGCTGAAGTTTGACGAGAGTTGAGGAAAGCTCGTCAATAAAATTGATGATAACCCTGAATCCTTTCAAGATAAGCTTTTTTCATTGCTCTGAATGAAAAGGTGTGAGTGATATAAGAGGTTTCGCTAGTCTTAAAGAAAGCACACGTGAACTATGAACCTTTTTCTGAAAATCTTCTCCAGCATCAGTTTAAACTGGGAAAAGGATTCTATCAAGGTTGCTTGCTAAGAAATGAGTAATATCAGAATGCAATGAAAACCCTTGTAGATGCTGGTTCATGTGTAAATCAACAAATGATGGCTTTAGTTACATGAAAACATGGAACGAGAGTGACTCATGCTGGTTACGCAACAGCATTTGGCAAGCGGATAATTCTTCTTACAAACCGGATTTCCTCATCTAATTTCTAACCCAGTCTTCTCAAACTGATCACAGACAACAGGCTGCTGGCCTAGCTAACCTGAACTTCATGTTGTTGCTTCTGCGCTTATTCATGATGAATGAGATGCTGTTTTTCATGCATAAACGAGCTATGCAAGAAAATGGTAAAGTTATATCAAATTGATTAAAATTGCATTACTTTTTATTACGATTTTTATTTAAGAATAGAATTACACATTAGATGGGATGACGTTGAGATAAAACAGTTTAATTTTTTTTACTCTATCACAAGGTGAATATTTCATTGAATGAAAATTATGACGACTGAAAGGTACTGAAATGTTTACTAAATATTATAATATTCAAATTATACTGAAAATTGTACAACAATATTCCAGGCTCAAAACTCCTACTTAAAAATTAAATAAAACAAGGAGAAATGCTGACGACGAAGAGTTGTAAATAAATATCAAAAAGTATTTCCCTTTGATATAAATATGAGTTTTTCATATATATTCCTACTCTCTACCATGAACAGTTTATATTGCACAATATCTTTTTAGCTTATCATTGCTTATCTTTATATGAGAAACAAGAAATATTGAAGATTCTCGGTAAGGGGTTGATTTCGTCTAGAGCCTAAAACTACAGCATTTTCATTGCATTGATGATTCCAGTTAGCAACTCTCATGATATCTTGTCCTTCCAGCAAAAGAAAAATTGGATACTAATTCTCCCCCTTTTTAGTTTCGGGGTGAGCCCTTCTCCTCCCTTTCCTCTTATCTTGGTTGATAAGCCCGTAACTCTCTCATTTCTGCGCTGATCATGTCTATGAGTATTTTCAAAACTTGGCTTGGAGGAGTTGCGAAGAGGCTCAAAAGGAACGTGATAATTGACTAAAATAATTGATGCTACCAAAAGATAAATGAACGAGAGCTGTTTGCACAGCCGAATAATAGAACTAAACGTATTGCTACTGGTGAGTTGATTAGAATGATTAGAACACTTGTTGCAAAGTCGGGTCTGGAATGAGTTGTGCTGGAATTGATCTCTCTTCGTTTTCTGGTCATCACCAGTTTTTTCGCTAATGAAAATGAGAGCAATGAAGAGAATATTTAGAGAAATATCCGGTTTTTCCCAAGCCCCTGCTGGATTTTTCTGGAGAAGATCATCATCATGATCTTGAATTGGGAACGGGGTTTCTGTCTTCTCATTCATGACCTTTTTCTCGGCTGACTTTGACGAAACTGGCTGGACGAAGATGATCATGTTGTTGCTATTGCTGCTGGTGGAGAGTGTTGGTGGTGGTGATGATTCCGATGTGAAGTGGACGTCCAAAGGGAAACCTGTGTTGTAGCCGCTGGAGATCCTGGCACAGTTCCCAAGACCTCAGCTAGGGTATTTTGTGTACATGGCGTAGGTCAGATCGTTCTTCTTCAGGCGACAGAACTGATTGTCCATGCGGAGCCACTGTCCTTTCACGGATTCCATTTCGCTCATCTCTTGATGAGCATTATATCCCTTGCTCACCTAAAAACAAAAGAAAACCTTTGTAATATTCAAAAATTCTATGGGATTTCATAAAAAAAGAATTTTTAAGCTTACCTTATTCGCAAAGAAAGTTAGGACAAACTTTCCAGGCCGAAACACGCTCACAACCCGATCAATCAGCTCCTTGTAGGAGTGCATAGCGATGTTGGTCTCAAAGCTGACGTATGAGAATTCAGATTCTGGGGTAATGTGAATGGTCATGTAAGTCCCCTGTGGAATTAATCGCAAACGGAGTTAAATTCAATCCTAATTCATTTTAATATCATCGAAGCAGATAAGCATAATAGTTTTGAGGAAGCTTACATTGTTGTTCTTTGATTGGTAAGGCTGTAGCACCCCCGCCACCCAAAAATCAGCAGCAGAAAAGCAATAGCAAATGAATCACACCAGTATAATTATTGTCATCTCAAAAGCAAACCCTTGACATGCATCAAAATCAATAATTTAGTTCATTCAGCTCAAAGTTCAACTCACGTTTGTCATAATTCCGTTCATGGAGTACCCACAGGGCTCGAATAAATGGTCATTGATGAACATTCCCGGAATAATCTTATTAATTCCCGATTTCTATAGAAAAAAATGAATTTTTACAAATTTTTCCAATATTTCCATTAAAATCATTAACATTTTTTCATATTATTCGAACCTCAGTAGCTTCAACCGCTGAGCTGCTCTCTTTCTGCGTAAAAATCGCCATAACTTTAGGATCCAACTCGGTCATCAAGACCTCCAGGGTTTGATCTGGCTCCAGAAAGTTTTGGAGGGCAGCCGGGCCCAACTGCGGCCCTTGAACTTGACCTCCCTTGACAATGCGACCTGCGCTATTCCCAACAGTTTTCCTTCCATGTTTTTTGCACCCGTGATGATTATGATGATGATTTTGACAATGGTGGTTTAGCCCATGATGACCATTATGATTGTGAAGAGTATTGACCCTTTGGATGAGTCCATGATGAACATGTTTTGTAGAAAGGGGATGATGATAAGTGTACAAATACCAGCAGTCCCTATTCATACTCCCAAGACAATAAGCGGAACCTTCCGCACCCCTAAAAAAGTCGTCGAGGATGGCCACCTCGTTGTCAAACTTGCGATAGGGCAACTTCTGCATGTGAGGTCGCTTGTAGTTCTTGTGCGAGTAGTAGAGATCCTGAATTCAATGAAAGAAACACATAAATAAAGCTTGGGTGAAGGTCAAACGAAATTCAGATCAGGATGAATGAGAGAGAGCTTACCTCAATGCAGTCAAAGCCCGTAACCTCTTTAACAAGAGCCCAAAGAAACTTGAGACACTGAAGGGGAGTCGTGTTCCCACAAGTTTTGAGGATAATCCGTCTCTGGCTCACAAACAGGCTGGACTCGCTGTGAATGTATGGAAAGTAGCAGAAAAGAGAGAGAGATTAGATTACAACCTGAAAAGGCACTCATCCATCAATATTTTTCATCGCGCATTCAATTCATTGTGGGTTATGCTACTCTAGACTGGATAATCATTTCTTTGTGAGAAGGAAATGGACAGAGAAATAGTTCATGTAAAACTGCTTAAGTGCTTTATGATTTTGTTTTCCAGAGAAGACTCTGTACCTCAACCACGCAACAACTTTGCAAGGAAATATTATCTTTTTGAGGTGTTTATGATGAGGTACAGATCAGGATGGAAGATATCATTGTAAAAGTAAAGATCAACTTGTTCTATCTGGATTTCTGTCCATTTCCTTTGCATCACGATATTTTATGACCCGAATTGAGACAAGCATTTTGATATTGGATTGCAAAACTTATGTAATTTTTATAAAAATGGCTAAATTACTTAATAATAATAATATAAATATAAAAGCGCATCCACCGCACCGGTGGGTAAAGCGAGGGGTAACACCCTTAGTTCCTGCCCACGGATTTAACACAACACCCGTTCGTATCTTTTTTGACAGAGGTCTGTGTGTACTCAAAATTTCTTTGCAATTAAAGAAGCGACAGCACAGCTCAATATAGGAAAAGTATCATCAACTCGAAAGGTTTCTTTTCGGAGAGTTGACCTTTGGGTAGGCAGGCAATCAGGGTAGTTCCAGGACATCCAGGGTATTGCTACCTGATACCACATAGAGCCTGGGGGCAGCTCCCCAGAGGGTCACCGGTCAAAGGCACCCGTCCCTCCATAAGAGCCCCGCTCCCCACACCCCACAGGGGGGGCGCTCCCTCCTCTCTCAATTATTTTTAGAAAAAATGAAATTTATAATAGTTTTTTGGAAATTTTAATATTTTTTAATATTTTTAATATTTTTTTTTGAAAATTGATTTTTAAGTTTGAAAAGAGAGGAGAAAGCGTAATATCTGTAGCAGATATTTAATTTTGTGATGGGGATTTCATATGAGAGTTTCATACTTTGTTGGGGTACTGACAATGGCTTTAGTGGTGCCATTGGCAGCACCCATTCTGATCAGACACTCGTTGTGGAGGCTCACTCTCTCTCTGGCTCTGATGCTGAGGCTGCTCAAGGAAGTCTCACTCACGCTGTGATCTCACACAGAGAGCTCAGGACTATAAATGTGTGTGGCAAACACGCTCAACTGACTCAACCCTTGCCCTGGCTGACTTTGGGATCGAGTGGCCAACACTTTCAACACACATAGTTTATTTATCATCATATTTTATTCATATTGGTAATTTATATTTCATACTTGTCAAAAAATAATGGTAAGAAACAGAAATTTGAAAGCAGAAGCAGTGGAGTAAGCGTTTGTTCGTTAGGTGGTTTAGGTGTTTTTACACTTTTCCTCAAGTCTGTGACGAGTACTTACCTTCTTTTCGATTTCAATATCGATCTCGATGACCTTTGGTATTTTGGCTGGCTTTTATTAGTCAAGCTTTTTACCTAGCTTAAAACCTCATGCAAAGTTTTTAAAAATAGTCAAAATTTTATTGTTAATTTCTGTCTAGCTTTTATTTTTTCATTGCGAAAAGCAGCTGCCACAGCTCCTTTCCAGTATCAAGTAGCAATAATAATTTGTAGTACATTGCAAAAAGAAAATGGGGACTCGCAAATTATCTCAAAGATTTCCACAAGTATTGCAAAATAACCAGCGTCAACTTTGTTTTTGTTAAACAAAGTATTCGAGGTACTTTTTTGTCATGAAATTTCGCAAAATAAACATTCCATTAGTCATTTAAAGTTTCCATTTCAGCAGCGTGATGTGATGACCATATAAAAAACTCACGAGTGTTTTTACATCATGTTACAAGCCCCTCTCAAGATGCTTGATACGTTTTTCTTCGCCTTAATAATTCAAGATGAATTTAGCAAAACAAACTTAATCCTCTTTTACGACCACCCATAAAAAACTCAACTGGGTGACGCTCAAAGCGTCAAACAATTTGTCAAAAAGGGCATTCTGTATTGTATTACATGAGGATTCCAACATAAGGTTATCAAAAGGCCAAGCCAGACTGTGGGTTCTTTCATCTCCTCATTTTCTTCCCAATTTCATTGAACTCCAGCTGCCAACTGTAAATTACATGATGCTAGCTCGTGTTCTGAGAAAAGCAGCTTATACAAAAATAAGCTGTGAATAAAATGTTATGAAATTTTGATCTATAATGAACTGGTTCTAGTCTCTCCTAATTAGAATTTGATTGGAGAGGAGCTGCGGAGCCGAGAATGTTAATGGGTTTCTGTGAAAGATTTATTACAACTTTATCTACCTTTTGATAAGAAACATTTTCCAGTTTTACCTGACACGACCTTGCTCAAGTTCAGTCTAGTTATTAAAATTCTAGCTCCTATCCTAATTTTTTTCACCCCAACAATGTTTCATTTGAGAAAAACAACTGTTGGGAATGAATATGTTATGAAAGCTAATTAATTTTGCGGCTGCTAAAAATATCCTGGACAAAATAGAGTAGGAAAAGCGTAGAATATTTAGATGGTATTCTATAGTCACGTCATTCAATTGTCATGCAAAATGAAACTAAGCATGAAAGAGAGAGAAAGAGAGCTAGATACGGTATAAAAGCATAGAGGTTTCCGCTACCTGAGGACGTAAGAGTCAATCTCGTCGTTGGAGGCGGACGCAATTATCTCACAATGTACGAGCTTCAACATCTCCTCCAGTTGTTTCCTAAAACAAACAAGAAACATGAGACGAGCTCATTTATTATTTATGTCAAAAACAAAGCCAACATCAAACAACCAAAAGCTATTTCAAATTCTCATGAATAAATGCATAGGAATGGAAAAGGAAGTACGCATGAAATTAATCCACTCAACTCTCCAAATAAAAGCGCATATGCTCAGGGAAAATCAATGCAAAATATTGATCCCGATTCAGATAAGAAGGTTGCTGTTGGCAGGTAAAATAGCTTTGGAACCTCCTACGCAAAAATGCACGCGGGTTTGGATGCGAAAAGTGGCGTCGGAGGGTCGGTGTTGGTCGACGATACGAGATGCCAACGTTCTTACTCATACTTTGTCGTTTTCATGATAATTACAAATCTATTTTTATCGAATGTACATCGCATTTTCATCCCATCATGCAAGTCTATTATGTAATTCCAACTCTTGCTTAAGAAGGAATATTTCCGAGTGATTACAATCAAAATCAAGGACAAGGTCGAATGACCCTACTTGTTTTGTACATAAGCGGAAAAGTTTTCTATAGAAAAATGCAATTCGGTTTTGAGAAATGAAGGAAATTTTCACATTGCCCATAACAATGCCTTGCAAATGAAAACAACTATGTTACAGCTCGCTGCAGCGAGTTGATGAAAATGTTGCTGAATATATTGCAAACCAGAGCAGATTCCCCTATTCATTGCATTTTGGATACTGAGTAGTAGCCCAGGTCGTGGTAAAAATAGTGTGCAGCATCAGCAGGAATGAAAAGTTCATTTTACATTGATTCAGTTCTACATTTCTTTAGTGTATCCGCATACCATGAACAAATGTTGGCATGAACTGTAGACAGTGCAGTGCCTTGAGCTTGGTTGCTGGCAAGAAAATAAGACAGTAAAAAAGATAGATGAACAATGCGTCGCTAAAGTTGACTGCTGCCGTGCAAATATAAAATGTCGGTATCATGTTACATGCAAGCACGATCTGAATAATATTGTTTTAAAAACATGCATGCATAATATTATCTATCTGCTCCCTGCTCTGAACATCGGTTGGGTTCTCAAGCTGCTGCTGCAGCTGTCTCATCACAACTGCCGGCAGAGCTAGTCAACTAAACTGTCGGCTTATCAATTCCCTTCATCAACTCGTCTAGAGATAGGGAATGATCATCATGTGCCTAAGAACATAAACTAAAAGCCGGTCGATAGAAAGGAGAGACAGCTTGCAATTTGAGAGCTAACTAAATTCCTGGCAGTTGCCTATAGCCCGTGATAATTAATACGAACGACTCACTGCCAAAGTCAAGCAATGTTATGCAGATAGAAGATTGCCTTGCAATTTTCATGCGATTTTTTTTCATCCAAATTTTATGCCAAATGGTGCATTGCAAAATAAAATTGCACAGTACTTTTCCACTAGCTTACCTCGTAATATTCCTGAGACTGCACTTGTCCCCCATTTTGCCATCTTGCCTTGTGAACCAGATTTCCAACAGTTTCTCAACTCCCTCGAAGTAAAAAGGCTCCTCACTTTTTTCACTGTCCAATCCACCATCCACATCAGCTTCAGCTCCACTTCCGCCATCCCCGCTATCATCAGAAACCCTATCGGAATCAGGGTCTGGATCGGAATCCACAAAATGCCCGTTGTTATCCAACAAGTCAATCATGTTCAACTCCAGCTCGGAGTCACTAATCCCGCTTATATTCCCACTGCTTCCGCGCCCACTGCTTTTATCACTCATGTTGACTTTAATTTGCAAGGAAAGTGTCTGTTCTTATAATTTTTTTGAATACTACGATGATTGAACTGGCTTTATACAATTACAGGTACTGAAAATCACTAGAAATTTGAGAAGAAGAATCAGTTGAGTACTGAAGAAGATTAGCACCGAAACCGAATACTGACAAACAGGATGATTCTGAGTAATCTCTTGATGCAGAAGGTGGTGATATGCAAATAGCTGGAGCTGATTTAATACTGCTTCTTTTTCAATGTTGGGTGCAAGAGCTTGGAAGTAGCTTGTGCGAAGGAGGATATCCTTTGCTAAGAAAATTTTGCAAAAAATTGCTGATGATAATTTATCCTCTCCGTGTGCGAATGTCAGCTTGGCTCCTTCATCTTCGCCACCACCTGGATGATTGCAGGGCCGGAAGCAACGAGGGGATCAACTGAGGACCAGGTCACTGCTCGAGCCCCTTGCCAGACCAACGCTGTTCCAGGTCGAGGGCCAGGATTGGATGTGCTGAGCGATGCAGTTTCACAGTGTCCCGAGCAAGAAATCCGAAAAGTTGTTGGCGTCGACGTTGCTTTCTGGGCCAACTTGATAACTGGCATAATAAGAATTATGACCAGTTGTTAGCTAGATTTTTGTAGCTTTCTTTTTACTCTCCTTTTGAATTAACTGCCCTTTTCCCGAAAAAAATTCCACTTTGAAATATATTGATTTAGATAAGGAATAAAAATTGAAAGAGAGAATATAACACACAAGAGAATAATGATGATGATTGTAGCTCTACCAAAGAGAAACTGGGAGAGGAATGAAAATGGAGTGAGATTTTACATTGCATTATTGGCTCCGACTTCTATTCTCCGAGTTGTTCCAAATGCCACAAGGTCTTTTCCCTACCAAACTTCTTTTTTTGCGTGTTCCACATCCATTTTATATCATTCTCATTACTTTCACAGAGGTTTTGATGGTAAACATCATCAAGCACGAGCGCAACTCATGCATATATTCATTGGAGAAAGTAGTTTCTGTTTGTCAGCATTCAGTTTCTGGAGAAATGTATGAGGATACCCTCCAAAACGAGAGGGAAGGACACCACCCTGGTGACCTCAAGAAAGTGCTATGCTAAGCTTACCTCTTTTGCTTTCTCCGACGAAATGAAAACCGAAACTCTCCGAAAGATCCTATCCTATCCGGCTTTTGCACACGAGAAACACACGGCGAGTTCACAGTGAAGAGTGAACAGAGACTGCGTTCATGACACATGAGCTCCAACAAAACAAGTGTGAAGAGCTAGAGCCCGATACGTTTTATATGCACAGTAAAAAGAACTCATGAGGATTCAGCCGATATAATATTGAACAACATTATCATTCATTAGCTTTTCACAGAAGTTGGTGCTGGTTGGTAGTATCCAAGCTAGCTCGACTGCCTGCTCCAGTTACACACAACATAGCATGATAATGTTATGTACATAAAGTTAGATAGAACGGAGCTCCGTAAGAACTCAATATTATGCATGTAAAGTAAAATAGGTAGAAGAAATGATGATAAAGAACGAGAACAGAGTAGGCTTAAACTAATATGAATACATGTATGTTTTTGACGGATAGAGCAAGTGAACTGCTCAAGAAAAAGGCTCAAGAGTCAAGTTCTACTCGCTCTGCTAGAAGCAGCAGAAACAGAACAGACCTCAAAGTTGCTTTTCTTCCATGCATAATACACATGCCTTTCAAAATATTGATGCTGAGTTGAGTTTAAGCTGAGCTGGTTCACTCTTAGAGCTAGCTAGGCAGTTGCTGCTTACTTCTTCTTATGAGCCATAGCATGAACGCTGATGATGATGATGAAAGTTTCACAGAGCCACAACCAAATATACTAAGACAGTGACGGTCTTAAGTTTGCACGCTATGCAAATACTGAACATTAATAAAATATCGCTCATACCGGCATTTTTTTCTTGCCTCCCACTCCCTCCCCTCCACCAACCCACTACAAGCATCGACAAAGAACAAAGGATGATATAATATGCTCCATGATTTTGTTTTGGCAACGACAGGTGCCAACTTTTACAACATTTTTTATTCCATATCTACAACAGTAATATTACACTAGCCTAAAATATTTTTTTTAAATGCTCACTCATCATCATACAAACTGACTACTTGAGATGCTTTTATAAATTAATCACATCACAAAAAAAGTGTACCTGCTGTTGAGCCCAAGTCCAGAGGGCGATTCATTCCCGTTCCAAAGAATCCATCGATGATTTTGATGAGTCTTCCGAGAACTGATAACCATTCATGACTAAAGCAAGCTTGAGTCAAGCAGAAAAGCTTCAGCCAACAGAGATAATGATGTGAGCCGATCCAACATGCTTTTGTTTACGCTATAAACACTTATTTACCTTTTCCCTAAGAACCTTCCTTGTCACTAACATTTTTTTGAGGGGGTTCCATTCATATCGTATCGCTAAGTTAACAGTTGAATTTACACCACAAAAAATTACATTGTTTTGAGTAGAATAATATGGGATTGTTTTTTCATGTCAATATAATATAAACCAACCAGAGAAGCACGTCAATCATTATTTTTGATCAGAGTTTTTTTGATCGCTACCAACTTGACGTTTTTTATTAATAATATAGCTTTTTGTAACTTGCGATTGAATATATAATGACAACATAGTATAGGTACATTATTTCCTTAGCCTAGTTAATTATATTTTACGTTACATGACAATAAAACAAGTTGCACAGCCACACAGCCCCTCTCTATCTCTCGCTAGACTTTTTTATACTACTACTCTGCTACAAACTAAGTAAACCGACTGGAGTTTTGTTTTAACATCTAAAAAATGGAGTTTACACATTTACCTCAATAATTTTCTTAGATTACAAATGCAAATTCAACAACACAGCTTTTTTAAAAAAAGACAAAAAAAATCCTAGTTCAATAACTTAAAATGTTTTGGTTCACTATGAGAGTGGCTCTGATATAGTTTCTTCAACAAATCCAGAGGAGGAGGTGCACTTGCCACTCTCATTTTCATCGACGTAGTCATCATCATCAACAACTCCGGTTCCAGGTTGAGCTGCTCCTTGCTCATCGTCATCATCATCATCTGCTGTGGTTGTTGTACACTGATATTCATCCCCATTATCATCATAGCTCGTGCTCCCCACCACCTCTTCCTCTTCTTCTTGTTGATGAGCTGCATTTCTGGAGCTGGGATAGTCATAAGAAGTTGAGTAGGGTTGATCTGGCTCCTGTTCTTCAGTATTTTGTTCATATGACTCTTCTTCCTCTTGATAAACTTGGTTATCTTCAGGATCACCATCCACTTCACCATTGTCATAGCTATTATCACCCTGCACTTCACGACTTTCACCAGCGAACTCCTCCTCCTCATAACTATTATCATAATTATCTTCAGTCTTGTCTTTTTCATAGTGACTTTCTTGAGGATACTCTTCAGGCTCGGCGAAGTTTTCATCTTCCTCCTCCTTGAAATCTGGTTGGTCATCATCAGCTCGGCTTTGATTTAGATTTTGTGAGGAGGACTCCTGATGCTCAGGCTCATTATCGTTACTTTCCTCCATCTCCATGGGCATGGCGGAGAGTGACTCGTCTCCAAATTCAGGAGGTTGCTGCTCCTGGCTCTGACTTCCCCACTGGTCGGGATCTTCTGGCTCATCATGGTTTTGGTTAGGTTGCTCCTCTTCTGGTGGGATATTCTCGTTGTTTTGAGCTCCCCAAGGATTCGTATCCTCTTGTTCCCATGTTTCACCCCATTTTTGGCTATTTTGAGAGGGTGGTGCCGGAGCGTCTTGTTCTGTGTCTCCGCCTTCCTCCCAGTTTTCAGTATTATTTGGTTGACGATCTTGCCGATCTTGATTGTGAGCACGATGGTGTCTACTTGACCATCTTCCCTGATCTCCAGTGCTGTCTCGACGGCTGCGCCCTCCGTCGGGATTGTCTCCTGAGCGATGTCGGGAACGGGGACGACGATCTCGATCTCCTCTGTTTCTACTATGACTTCGTCCACCACCACCACCACCAGCTCCTTCTTCGTCATTATTCTCGATGGAAGATCTTCGACGCCTGTTTCCACTGGAGTCACGGTCCCGCTGGTTATTTGGTGATCTGGAACGACTTCTTCTGCTCCTTCGACCTCTCTCTCTGTCTTCACGACTGTGGGGCCGATCCCTTCTCGAGTCTTTGTTGTCTCCGCTCCTCCCCCATATATTGTCCCGACCTAAATACCCCAAAAAAACATGAGCATCTCTTCCAAAAAAATAACATAAAATAATTGCCTACTCTATTTACCTCCTCTTCCACCACCACGACCTCTAAAGCCCCGAGATTCCATATCATTTTCTATCTCCTCCATTCCATGCTCAGAATTGTTACCGCTCCAGCCACCCCCTCGTCCTCGCCAAGCGCCTCTTCCTCCCCTTCCTCGTCCACCTCTGCCACCTCCTCCGCCCCAAGCATTTTCACCTCCATCTCTCGGCCACCCACCACGAGGAGGTCCACCTCCGCCAAATCCTCCTCGATCATTTTGGGCAAAGGGATTCGCATCACTCCGACTGCTTCCAATCTCAAACGGATTCTCACTCAAATTACTCTGAATAAAAGGGTTTCCAGCGAACGGGTTGCTTGGATTAGGGTTCAGGAACGGATTCTCATTATTGTCCAACCAAGACTGTGGACGGGGTCTCCCATCTCCTCCAAAGAGAGGTTGAATCCCTGCCGCTGGAACTGCACCAGGTGGTCCTGCTTCATTTAAAAAAAACCCAACAAATTAAATTCATCCTAAATTGAGCTTCAAAGCAAAGAGCAAAAGGCAGACAGATAAAGCGCCACTTTATTTACGCACTTGGAAGCAAAGGAGCATTAAATGCATGAGAGTTTGGCATGCGGTGATCAACTATTGCACCTCTAGCTCCCATTGGCGGAGTTCCTAGGAGGCTGGCTCCAGCAGCGCCCACTCCAACCACCTTGTCATTTCCGAACCCGTAACCTGAGCAGAAAAAACGGGGTTTTATCACCACAAACTCTCAGCACTGCTGAAAAATTCCATGCAATAAAGTATGTTCCCCTTCTTCTTACTTAAAATACCTTCTGCTAAGCTCTTGAGTCTTTCAAATACTGGGCGCTCGTCTTTCAACCTACTGTCTTGCGTAGGAGAGTCGGAAACGTCCATGGAGTTGTCTCCTGATGGAGACATCACCATCATCTTCTCCTCAGGGTCATCAAAACGACTTCGTTTCCTTAAAAACCATATAAAATCCATTAATCCCACGAAAAATACATAAAATTCATGTCTGTTGGAAGTTTTCTATATGCAATTCAACACGGGAATGGTAAATCGCACTCAAACAACTCCCACTTTCTTTTTGGCAGTTTCAAAAACCATTCTAATTTAAAAGTAGAAAGGCATGAAATACAAAACTGCCAGTAAATCCTAATAATTCTGATTTAGACACATACTTTCCCCTTCCTCCGCGCTCAGGTTTTTCCTCAGTGATCAAATCGGAAGACGAGGACTCTTCATTATTCAGTGAATTATTCAGACTCTCATTGTTCAGCATCTGTTGCTGCTGCTGTTGTTGATGTTGCTGAATAGCCGCTGCCATATTTGGAGGTGGAGGACCCGCCCCAGGAATTTCTCCGAGGAGACCCGGCGCCCCCATCCCTGGATGAGGACCAGGATGCTGGTGTTGATGTGGATGTTGGTGTTGATGTTGACCTGGAGGCACAGGCATGCCTGGAGGCACCATCCCCATTCCCATCTGACCCATCATCGGCATTCCCGGCAGGGTTGGCATCCCTTGGAAGCCTTGCATGGCGAGCATGGGTGGAGGAACCATTAGATTCATCCCCATTGGCATCATTCCCACTGGAGCTACCCAAAAAGGGGAGAGAAATTAGCAAAAGCCAAAACTACAGTAAAAAAGTAGTCGCTTTTTTATGTTTTCTTACGGCCCATTCCAAAAGGAGTGGGTGGCATTGGCGGAGCCACAGGATTTGGAGGAGGAACACCACCATCCCCTCTCCCATCTGTATCACTAGGCTTCCCTCCCACAGCTGCTAACGCCGAGGGTCAAGAAGAGACGGGATTCCACCACCACTGTGATTACCAAACAACCCTGCATCTGAGTCGGGGCAGAGTGGAGGAAGCGGAGGATTACACATTGCCAACTACTGTCTTCACTATTTCGTTGTCGGCTGAAGCGGCGGAGCTGCGTTGTGGTCAAGGGATTTGCTATCAGGAGGTTGTGGTTTGTCTATAAAAAACAAAAAACAGTTAATAACTACTACTTCACTACAAAATTCGAAAATATAGCTGCAAAAGTTATCCCTACTTTTGAGGAACTCTGGCAGAGTATCTTCATCCATGCAGCCACCATCCTCAAACTCTTCCAAATTAGTTTCATCTCTTAGCTTATTCCAAGGGATGTATGAGACCCCATCTCCAACCTCCCAGTAGTCTTTCCACTCCTTCCCTTTGACACCTTTCCCAGGAGCCCACGCCAACTGATAAAAAAATCACATTTAATTAGGATTTGAATGATTGCCATTAAAAATTGTAATTTTTTAATAGATTTAAAATTACCGTGATGGTTTTTCCCTGTAACTTGGTATTTTTGAGGCGATCCAAAGCCCTCACTGCATCCTGTCTCCTGTTCATCACAATAAATGCACAACCCCTCGGCGGAATCAAGTCAATAGAGACGACATCCCCATAGGCCCCAAAAGTATCCGATATTTCCTCCTGATTCACCAATTTCGAGAGATGGCCCACCCACAAGGTTGTAGAGCACACGGATAAATGCTCCTTTTTGATGACTGGGAGACCTTTTCTCACCCTCTCCTTTTCTTTCTCTCGCTCCTCCCTCCTTTCCCTCGATCTACTCCTATATCTCTTTCTCCCTGTTCTGTCCCGACTTCTGGATCTGCTCCTCCTTGTTCTCGAGCCGGCCGGACTTTTCCCACTCTTGTGTCTATCATGAGATCGGCTCCGCTTGGACCTTCCCCTCTCCCCGCGCTCTCCAGAGCGTTGCTGCTGAAGTAGAGCAAGTTGGAGGGGGTTCTCCTCCTTGGAATCATCGCAGAGATCAATCTCCTCCACGAAAATGCTCTGGTTGATCTTAATCTGATTTTGGTTATTATTCAAGTGGGACGGAAGTGATTGGGAGAACTGGCCAGAGGAAACGAGTCCATTCCTGGAGGCTGGGTAGAGAATAATCCCATATTTGAGGCACGTCCGGCGGCTGTCCAGGAGAAACGGTGGAGGCACTCCCTGAATCGAGAAGGGGAGGGGTAAGCTGAACGGATTTTGACTGGGGTTCCCATTCCCCCCACCACCCGAGTTGCGGAAGAGGTTGAGAAGTTGCTGTTGCTGTGAAGTTTGCTGGATGCTGCTGCTGTTGAGTTGCTCAGTCAACTGTTGGAAGAAAGGGGAGGGAGGAGCACGTTGGGTTTTTGTGGTTCGAGAGCTGATTCGAGTTTTGGTCAACGCCGTGGTGGTGGTCTCGGGAGAAGTGGCTTGAGCTGCCAGAACCAACATCACCTCGCTTCGGGGGAGAGTCGGGCATCGGGAGCTCACAGTCTTTTGCAAAGGGCAGTCGCTGCAAGAAAAACAGAAAAAGTTATTATAAATTAATTATTCATTCAAAATACTTTGATTTTTTAAAAAGATTTTCTTACTGCAACGGTTTCAGCAAGCCTCTGGTCAAAAGCCGCCTCCTGCTTGCTCAACTCCGCCAGTTTCCTCTGTCTCTCTGCTCCGGAGTATTCGCATAGTTGGAACCCATTTGTTGATGTTGTTGAACTGCCGCCGCCGCAGCCATTTGTTTCCTGAAGGGTTTGAAGCTGCCGGAGTATTTCCGGGTTGGAGAGAATACTTCCCAAAGCATCCAACCCAGGATTGGAAGAAGCCACATTGGTGTTATCCGCCGAGTTTTTGGAATTACTCCCTCCTCCTCCACCATCGTCATCTTCACCGTAGTCAAAGTCTAACAACTTTTTGTTAAAGTGCACTGCCGGCATGTTGTTCACGTTGGAGGAAGAAAATCCCTGACTATTATTGTTCGCGCCTGAGGCTCCACCACCTGAGCCCGAGTTGCCACCACTATTAACATTGTTATTTCCCCGGAAGCTCCTCCGCCCAAGGCCTAATTCTGGTTGGAATTTTGGATCTGCTCCCAAATAGGATTTTGGGGGTCGGCAAGATCGAACAGGGGGATAACTTCGGACTGAAGATACGGTTCTTCTGCCATAAATTAAGAACGCGAATCACTTTCGCCTTATCCTCTTCAGGGCAGCGATAGAGGTGAACGAATGTGTTTTGGATGTTGCGAGCGAAGCGAGGGGCGAAGACATCCTTCTCTGCGCCAAATTGGTGGCGAGACTGGCGAATTATGGAGTCGATGACGTACAATCCTGGGATTTTATACTCTGATTTGCACTGAAAAGAAAATCAAAAGAAAAATTAGTTTTATTCGAGAAATGTAGTAGTTTTAATTAGGGTGAAGCTGATGGCTACCTTTTGAATAAATTTTTCAACACTTTGAACCGCATGCTTGTAGAGCTTCACAGCTTTCAAGGCCGCTCGGGTGATAGAGGTCATTTTTCCCTTGGAAATTGGAGGCTTCACGTCGTACAACGACTGGAGCTGTAATTAGAATAATAGAAAAATTAGTACTACTTCAAAAACACGAGTTATGAACGGTGTTTCGAATTTTAACTCACCTCCGCGTTGAAGGAGTTGACTGCCTCCATATCTGACGACATTTTGAGGATCCTGGAGTAAAACTACTTGCACCAGCCACAAAAACACGTCTGAGGACTGCTCCAACCTCCCTTCACTGGGCTCAAGGTTGTGTGGAGGTGGATAACTTGTACAAATCAAAAATTAACAGTTAAACAAACTTAGTTCCGTTGTCTGTTCCAAAAAGGCCAAGTTGTTGTCTTCTTATCAAAATTTCTTCGTTGTATTTATACTAAAAATAATCAACAGTCAGGAAGCTCCTCAGTCAACACCAGTAACAACTAAAAACTAAACTCAACTCCTCCTGGAGCTCTGTCTCCAGTGACTCCAGTCAATAAACCAGTCGCAGGGGCTCTTGCTCATTCACATTGTCACTTGGATTTCAAGACGAACACTGAACACAATCAACAGCTGAGCTGGTCCCCAAATCCACTGATTGATGACTCCTCAGTTCGATAACTATCAACTTCCAGTCTAGTTAACTTAACTGCTCAATTTTCAGTCCAAACTCTCCTCATCCCCAATAAATTAGCCCATTTCAGTTCCCCAACGGACGAAGTAATCGTCCATCGTCAACAATCAACAAAAAACAAACAAAAAGGCTCCCAACTGAACCCCTCAGTCTCCTTCCTTTGTCTTTGTGGAGGTCCGGGGTCGAAACACTTATCCAGTGATGATAATCTCCAATTAAAATAAACTATTTTAAACTATCAACAAATGACCGACATCAACAACCACTCTGGATGATGATAACTGACTAAAAATTGCGACAGAGCTGGATTTTTTTACTTGCCGAAAACAAGAAACAATCAACAATTAACGGTGGTCAGCTCTATCTCAGTTTTTCACTAATTTAATTACAATTAAACTGTAATCCAGCAACTATCATTGGATTTGAGTGAGATGATGATAAATACTATGAATGATGCTGCTGCTCCTCTGTTGTATTTGTATATCATGATGATTGTAATACCCATCCATGCTTTTTTTGAGAAGAAGAGTAAATTTTTTCCTTCCCAGAAAAGAGCAGACCATTATGCACAAGAGCTATACTCCGGCTGTAGCTAAACCCGCTTAGTATTGGGGTGAACGGACGCATCCTCACAATGGTTGGAAAAGGGTCGGTGGCTGTATCTCCGCTGTGTATTTTCTCAGTCGGCGTTTTATCATTTTTCTATGGGAAAAGCAGCGGAGGCGGAGCTTAAATATATTTTGGTGTAGACTATAGTAGTAGACAGTCCCGTTCATCCTGGTATAGGGCTATCTCACCACGTCTGTCTCTGAGTTTCTGCTGCTCTTCGGGTGGCGGACGGTAGATGACGGGAACGTGGTTGGGAAAAGGTTTGAGCTTTGATTCATGTTGAATGAGATGAAAATTTGCATGATTTTAGATTTGATTGTATTTATTTATAGCACCTCTTTATTTCAATAGTTTTAAACATTATGCTATTAATATATATGATACATTTTTAAACTTTTCACTGCTCAACGACAAGTTTTGTAATGTTTGTGATGAATGCATAATGGTTATGATTATAAAATGACAAAAAAATGAAAAAGAAAAAACTGCGGCGTCCGTCATAATATGTCATATTACCATGTCATGTCATGATTGCGTGGGTGTTTGAGGGGATGGTGGTGGTTTGGTTGGTAATTAATCAACCAGGTAAAATATCTGAGGTGGTGGATGAACTGGATGGTCCTTTGGCTGAAAGACCGCTGGTAGCTGCGGACCCTGTTCCGTTAAACTTTTCCAAGTCAAAGTCACGGCGTTTCTGTATAAAAAAGTAAAGTTAGAATGATAGCGATTGAAGTAGAATTTTTAATTTGAGTATGAACCAACCTCAAGTACAATGCTGCCCCTGACTTCCGGCTCCAAATGGGAAAAATCCGGGGACGGAGTCTGGACTCCCGATAAGCTCAACAAGGTGTCCCTGTCGTAGCGCTGGTAGTTGAAGGAGGAGGGGTCATTCTCGTCTCCCTCGAGAAGCTGGCCGTCTTCATCATCCTCTTCCTCATCTTCAATACTCGCGGCGCAAAAGAGGTCGGGATACTTTTGAAGGAAGTAGTCGTCCAGTGCCATTTTAGCTTCTTGGACGTATTGAATGTCGTCCCCGAGAATCTTGATGGAGTGGTCGCCTAACGTGACCGTGTAGGTGAAGTGAGACGAGGAGGGTTGGTGGTGGGATGGGTGGTGATGCTGTGAATGGGGATCGGAGGATGAGAGCTTGCTAATACCCCCGATTTGGGAGGATGAAGAGGAAGACTGAAGTTGGAGTCGCTTGAGGGAACCACTCATTCCAACGAGGTCGCTATCATCCAGGTCGGGGTAGTCGCCGGAAAGAGAGGTCGCGGAGGAAGGGAGAACCATCCCTTCCAGAACGGGAGACGCGTTCCTCGTGATCGTCTCTTGGATTAGTTGTTTTGCCAGGCTAAAGGATAAATTTATTCGTAAAAAGGCTTCGGTTCTGATTGAATTTCTAAATAAGGATGAAACTTACTTGATGGACTGCTGAGAGTAGCCGTTAATGGAAAGAACACGTTCTTTGGCTGTTGGAGCAACTGAAAATTCATTGAAAAATTATTACAGTCGACATTCAGCTACATAATTGTCCACTACATTTAAATGGGGCGAAGTGAGACTGTTAGTTTTTTCAGAAAACTGGCATTATTATTAGTTCACACTCGTTTTGTTTTTCACTCTTTGCACACGAAACTTATCTTGGCAAACCTTTTTCGAATGAGATAATCGTGTCACTTATCGCCTCAATCAGGTGGACCCTTCTTCCCCTCACGCCCATCACTTCAGAAAGTCGTAGAGTTTTAAACCTTTCATATTTGCTATCTCTCTTGCTTGATTAATATTCAACGTACCTTTTCCAGAGTCGGAATTTTTAATAACAATCTCCTCCCTATAAGTTTTTGCAGGGGTTTCAGCCACCATACTCGACATCACCGATGCCGACGACGGGGGTGAGCTACCGGGTGGGAAAATGGGCTCAGGTTTAATCGGGCTCGTTCCGCCCGGAGCACAACTTGTCACAACCACATTGATATTGACCCCACCACCTCCTCCACCGGGTCTCCTCTCTTCAACTCCATCTGTAGCATCCTACAACCAACCCAACTATTAAAACCAGAAGCCTATTAAAATTCTCTATGAATTTCTTCATTTCCTCACATTTAAGTTTCTACGCTGTCGATAGTAATTGGAGCTATCACTCGGCAGCATCCACTTGCTCGCTCTTAGTTCCACCAGCTCAAAAATGGCCAGCCTCAAGCTCGGCGGTAGACACGGTTGAGCAGAGGCATCCCTCATGGACGACATGACCCTATCGAGCACCTCTGGATACGTGTTCTCCAGCATGCTACCCACCCTCCTCAAATCCTCACTCAAAATCTGAATCTCCGACGAAATCTCATTGACCCTCGTATTATTCCCTCCAATCCCGTGGAGCAACCTGCACGCCGTCTCCAGCCGTGCTACCACAGTCTCCACGGTGGCATGTCGCCTCCTCCACTCCCACCCCGACCTCCAGTCCCCGCGTGATTTATTACGTGTGAACCACCACCCCTCCTCCCCCACTCCCACTCCCTCCTCCAATCGAATTAGATTGAATTCCCGGAGAAGAATTGGATTGCGACTGCTGTCCAAAACTATTTTGAGGACCACTTGGACCACCTCCCCCAAACCCCCACCAGCACCACCTCCCCCTCCCTGAAACTGAGAAGAGGTAGGACCTGTTGGCCCGTTAAAGTGTCTATGATTCGGATGTGGATTATGATGATTGGGCTGCTGAGGCTGAGGATGGGCACCCGGATGATGCAACAAAGCCAGCCCACTCTGATGAAGTGCAGCTGCTGCCGCGTGATGATGATGAAGTTGTTGCTGTTGGTGTTGATTATGGTTGTAGGGACCCATTTGTCCACCTTGGTGACTCTGTACGAAGATCCTTCCACCGTTTCGCTGATGAGCGGGATGATGCAAAGGGAGTCCTCCTCCGGGTCCAGAGCCGTAGAGCCCAGTGCCACCACCCTTTCTCATTTTGACATTTGAGGAGAAGCAGTTTTTTGGACCTTCAACCTTAAATTAGCAGCGAATATATATCTTTGCACGAGATGAGATGCAACAGCTAGCACTTTGAAGGAGAGTTCTCTTGCATATGGATTTCAACTCGGCCAACCTTACTTTGCATTTTTATGAGCACTCCCGGGTTAGCCAGCAGCCGATATCTTCCGAGCAGGAGAGAGATCTCTTTGTGAAGATGTACAAGTGCGTAGCTCCAATCTATACCTACGCAGTAGACTCCAAAAAGTGTTAAACTGTTTTATCACTCGCTCACATCATGCAACAACGCGCTGGCAAAGAAAGACATTCCATGTGCGTACTCTAAAAACTGCGTCCTATTCACCTTCCTGAGAACCATTCACGCGGAGAAATCTTCTTGACATGGACATTAACACGCTCAGAGACGAAATGAAATTCCAAATCTTCAACAAAAGTCCAAAGATCTTTTTCCCATCATCATCATCATCTCTAATCTTTGCTGAAGGAGTTGGAGAAGTTTTTTGGAAGGAAAAAAATGCGTTGAGTAAATAAATACAGAGGAAAAAACATTATATCCTATTTTTATCAGTGGGCTCGTATATATAACCAGAGTGTTCTTCTTTTTCATGCATAATTAGACAGCAGCGAGAAAAAGTTCAGTAATCTCGGTGCATTGCATCATCGCTGAGTTGCAGTGCAGCTCGTAGCTTCCAAAATGCTTAGTTTGCAGCACCCCTACCTCCTTTCCATTCAGTAGAGATCCGCTTGCATCTGCATAGCATAATGTACATGAAAATATACTAAACCTAACTCTGAACCGTAATGATATAGAAAAAATGATAAATTCAAGCTTATATTTGCTAAATAAACAATTTACACCAGTTTTTATCACTTTTAAAAGGCTTTTAAACGCAACTCAGTTTTATTTTTTCCCTGTGCACTCATCACTATATGAAATATCACATCAAATGATGATTCTTATGATATTACACTCAAAACTCACTCCCAGATTAAAAATTTGGATTGATAACTACTCCAAATCCAAACCAGCAGGATTTACATTTTAAAATTGCAGCCAATTACAAAAAAAACCTTTAAAATTCTCAAAAAACATTGAATTTATAGAAGAAACAGTACTAGTTATGTGTGTTTAGATAATAGTAGCGTACATTTGGCAATAAAAGCCTCAGCAGAGCGAACGAAAAGTAGGTATTTAATTAATTTGACATATAAAGTGTAATATTATGACCATTAAATTAATTCATCTTATAACTACCCCATTATTATCGAACGATGGCGAAGATTTGGATTTAAAAATCAGAATAATATATTATCATGATATTTTATACTCATATTATATGCATGTACAAATAGATTAAATTGAAAATGCCTAAATTTTGAAGTAATTTTTTAAGTTTCTAAAAACACCCCTGCCTTATCGAATAGGTACACTACTAAGACGCTTGGAGGTAACTAGTCCGGCTGGGCTCAACAAGTCATTTCCTTCCCATTGAGCTTTTCCCTCGGGGTTCACCTTCAGCTCGACTTGGAGCTTCTCCCAAATCTTCTTTTTGGGGTTGAGAACGTCATCCGGAGTTCCGTCCTCGTAGTTGTCGACCAAAACCCGGTCGCCTGGTTTGGAGCCTGAGGGTGGGTGGAGGGGCTCGACGTCTTTGGGATCCTCTCTGCAAATTAGACAATAAAAAATGTCAAAACTTGTTAATAATCAGAAATACATATTAAAAAAGGGGTTTTAGTAAGTTTTTATTTTACTTGGAAGCGCAAAGCACCATCCCTGCGCTCATAATCCCCTTCAACTTGGCTGGTTTGAGGTTGCATAACACCACCACCATCCTGTTCTTCATTTCCTCGATAGGAACAAAGTTTGCGAGACCGCTGACGATCGTTCTTGGCTCGGCGTCACCCACATCAATCTTCTCGATGTAGAGGGAGTCTGCTTCAGGGTGTTTCTCAACCTCCACTACCTTTCCAACCCGGATGTCCAACTTGTGGGGTCCCAAAAAGTCTTCTTTTACTGCAAAATCCCAATAATACCCCATAAAATCACTACAAACTCCAAATTACTCTAGAATGCCACTTTTATTGATAATTTCTGTTTACCCATCTTGGATGGATCTGGATAAGCCTTTTTGGTCAACTCCTGGAGCTCCTTGCTCTTCTGGAACCTCTCCCTGATGGGAGCCAACAGTCTATTAATATAGTTGACCACAGCCGCCTTCAAATCCGCGGGGTGAATCTCCTCCTTCGCAAAACTCTCCTCGAGCTCTTCATACCGAGCAAACTCTTTGTTTCCGCCGTTCTCCTCGTTCCGCTCCACTTTAAATGGCTCCTTGTCCCCAAAAATGGGGTAGAGAACGTGTTTCACAAAAGACAGCACTCCATTATCCTTCACGTTGCCAGGCTCGCAAAATGCCTTCTTTAGCTTCTTCTTCACATCCTCCGGAGAGTCCAACAGGTCGATTTTAGATTCTATCTCGGAGCTGCTCATCTTCCCTCCGGCGAGACCAGGAACCATGGGGTTCATGAGGTGGATGCGCTTCGCGTAGCCGAGTTGAGGGAGGTATTTTTCACTGAAGGTGAAGATCTTGCGTTGATCAACTCCTCCAAACTGAGCGTCGCACTTGAGGTACTCCTCATCCAACGCTTGGAGACCTGGGTAGAGGAGACCGGAAAGGAGGGGATGGTCCACTTGCTTCACTACTTCAGCCCCAGCCTTTCGAGCGTCATGCTCGGTGATGAGGGAGGAAAGTCTGTACACGTCCATTGTGAACTCTCTGCAAAAACCGATAAACTATCATAATTAACACCGGAATTTACAAGGATTCTGGAGAGAAAAGTTCACTGAAGTTCCTTACTTTGTGAACTGGTACTCCGATCCCTTGACAAACTTGAGCTTATCCAAAGGCACATCGATTGATAACAACATTGCTTTGATAGCCTCCTCATAGTACTTCGTCCTCAGAGCTAGGAGCTCCCAAGGAGCCTTCATGTTGTCCAGATAAGCGTGCACATCAGCGAAGAGAATGGTCACTTCACAACCGGCGCGGAGGAAATCAGCAATTTTGGACATGGGCACGAAATACGCGACGTGAGGCTTTCCCGTGGTTGCTGTTCCCCAGTAAATCTGGAAACCCAAACAATTAAACCCTTATCAGTTCACTTTTCTTCACAAAGAAACAATTATCAACTACACATAAGCGTAAAATCTCTCCTCACCTTGATATCTCGCTCCTTCAACAAGTTTTCCAAGCGATCCTCCCCCAGCACCTCCTGGAGGTTGCGCGTGATCAGCTGCTTCTTCTTTTGAACCCCCATCGAGTCCCCGTTCACTGCTTCTCCGTTAACTGCCATTTTAATGGATAATGTTCCAATATTCAACAAACTTCACAAAACTGTTTGACTGATGCAATCTAACAAACAAAAAGTAATCAAACAGAAATAATTAATTAAATATCTCCACAAAACGATAACCATTCACTACAACAACAACAAAAATGTCATTCCTTCACCCACAAACCAATCGACTAATTGATAAGAAACTGCTTCAATTCTAACTAAAAAGGAGATCGATCAGCTGATCTAAAAATAGACCTTAAATTAAATTATTCTCACCAGTCGTAAACCAACACTTCCAACTTTGTTCCACAATAATTGACACTAAAATATTATATTGGGCTATAAAATTAATGAAAAAAACTCAATGACGAATGAGCATATGGAGTTGACAGTCCGTCACAAAAAAACTTACAAAGCGACGTTGAGATCACGCAAAAATGCAATAAATACTGTGGTGAATACTGAAGTGATTGAATGAATGAAAGGAGTAGCTACTTCACTTCTTGATTCAATACTTGACGTTGTGCTCCTACAAACAATGATGATTACTGTGATTACTACTACTACGATGATGATGTTGAGAATGCGAGTGCATTTTTATTGACAATTTTCTGCTAAAAATCAAGGACGACTTGAAACTCATTTTTGGCACCTGCTCTCACCCCAGCCAGTGAAACAATACTGAAATTAGCAAGTTTGCAAGAATATGCACACCATCTGCTAGAATTTCATCATCCTAAAAAACCCCATTCTCAACATGTGCTCGTAAGTTACAACTAGAATGAATGGTAGGCACTTAAATGTCTTTTTGCTTACCTTTGCACGTCACAGGTCACAGTTTCCAGAGCAAGACTGACACTAATGTGACACCAGGCTAGCACACGACAACGACACCACAGTTAAAAGAGACAGATAGCAGGCATGAGGAAAAATGTGATTTTCTTCCCCAGATTGAACTCTGGTTGCTGCTGGTTGAGATGTCGAGAATGAAAGAGCGAGAGTAGCTTTTAGGTACATATACCGTGCATACTTTGTATCAAGATGATGTTAATGATGACGGGTTATAGGTATATCTTTTTTGCTCATAGCGGATATGATAGTTAGAACATGCATTGCTCTTGCCGAGTTTGAGTTTGGTGTGTGTTGTGGCGAAGAATGGGGCTACCCTCTGAATAGTGAACAGAGGAGACACGCCTTCAAGGTCCCCCTTTGTTATTGGCTAGACAGGCTACTACTGCAATTCAATTCATGACTTGGCAGAATATATACCTTTAACTTTTTGAGAAGGCAAAAGTCTGAACTACATTATTAGCTTTGGTATATATTTTATTTTTTCTATAGCAAAAAATGTGCCTCTAGCACCGTCTCTCGATCAGTTTTAGCATGTAAATACTTAGCGGTAGTAATTTCGCGAATAAAAATTGCAGGTATGTTGTAATCTTCTATCTTGGATGTGTTCTGCCCTGCATTTTTTGGATGAGGAACGGAGAGAAATGCTAATTTGTAAGAAAATTATGGGTTACCTGTGGGCTCGTGAAAAATAAACAGGAATAATAGGAATCATGATGATGATGGAACTTGGGTTGGGTAGGTTAAGGTTCCGTGAGTCCATGCAAATTCAGAACTGTTTTTATTGCTTTTTTTTGTAGTATTAGCATGCGACTGTTCCGTGAATATTATGTAACTTTGTTTCATGCTTACTAGAACAGGAATTCCCACTTGAAGGATGAGTGTCATTTCTTATGTCAGATTAGAGCTCCTGCTCATGTCTTATGCAAAAAGTTAACGCCTTTCTCATTTCGGTTAGAGCAAGACCACAGTGCTACTGAATTATTTGCAGTCGAGGAAAAGGGTGATACAAAGCCGGAACGGCAAGCTAAACCAGGACCTATGCGAATTCCTTGAGATGTGCAGTAATGTTATAAATAGCGAATTTTTGTAATTGCATAATAAATACTGTGGTAAGGATTAAGGAAAACCTTGACTTTGTTTTACAATGTTTTCACATCTCATTTCCCACTCGTGCTGCAACAAATTGAAGTATTATGCGCAGTTTATGTGATAAATTATAACAGTCTTTTGTACAATGGGTATTTTGCGAAACTGAAATTAGAGATAAGCGAGCTGTGTAAACAAATATGATGCGTAATTACATTACCTGTAGGAAATGCTCCATACAACCAATTTTTCAAGTGCAACCATGTACTTCGTACCACCATCATTATCATTTCGCATGTGAGCTTTGCCTAGCTAATCCACTACCTCACTAACCTAATGTGTTAAACTGGACATGTAAAGCTAAATAATGTAGCTGCGTTTTACCTTCCCAATCAAGAGTTGAAAAGATTGCGTCATCTCATTTATGTGCATACTTTCGCATTCCTAGTCGCATGAGTTTTGCTCTCCAGTCAAGTCATGACTCATAAACCACGTAGCTTGACAGTAAAAAAATCGTGTTTTTGTTGATTGCTCCTATTGTCAATTTTATTCTGAATGACTCAATTATGATCCGGTTCCGCATCATACTTGTTACTTTACTTCAACTTTTTTCTCATACAAACCAACCCAAAATATTTTGAGAAAATGGGGCAATCACAACAATTACATTCAAGTAGCAAGGCCAAGTCCATCGATACATCAGAATTCCCAAATCATTTTTAATCAATCACTCATCGTCATCATGTCTTTCTTGTCGTGAGCAGAACTGACTGTCCATCATCATGAACCTGACATTGTATCGTACGATATTTTTCAAGTGGGCAAAGAGCTGCAATTGCTATTCGTCTGCACTTTGCATGCAACCAACTCACATGTAGCAGAGTGCTGTTGCACCACAGAATATTATACTAGACCACATGCGTGCTTCTAACTATGTATCTAAACGATAATATTTGATGTGTGCAAACGACCCATGCTCGCCCACAGCGAGTTCAAAGACCATTACAACCACGAACATTATTCTTATTCCATTACTGCCAGATTTTCATATTATGAGGCTCAAACTCTATTCCTTTTTCAATTTATACCTCAAACAAAACCTAAGACATCCGATCCCAATGTATTACATGTCAGTTTAGATTGCTCTACGAGAAAAAAAGGTTTCTCGTCTTGAGCACGGAGCGGATTACTAGAGACAAACTTGTTTGTTCTTTTCCCAAGAGAATCCTCATGAGTACGGATCCGATATGTCCATCTAACTACACGGATTTTAGGGATAAATCCTCTCCTATACCGTGATGATTATATATAAATTATACATGTACCAAAGGAAAACACTAGAAACACACATATTTTACTGCCATACTTGACTATATCTATATAAAATGTATATAACTATAGCTCAGTTTGAACAGATGACAAACATTGATCTTTTTCCCTATATTTTCCATACTTATTGTAGCTCTCATTCTCATCCCACATCAGCTCGTGTCTTCATAAATCTTGTGATGATGAGGTCCAAGACGACATTGAACACTGATTAGTATCTTTTTCATGATAATTTGCTACGCACAAACAAGCAACTAATTTTGTCCAGCTCGAGATATGTTCCAGGAAAGAAAATGAGTGAGAATTGTGGTGAGTGGGAGTCCTACGTTGACATTTCAAACTGCCAGTTTGGCTAGTGACTCAAAAAAAATTAAGCTGTTTATTTTTATTGGAAGTATTACCTCCAGCTTTAGAATCATCGTCGTCAACAACTTCAGCTCAAGAGACACGCGTGGTTTTCCAATGCCAAATTTCACACGCGTCATCAGCAACTTATTGATAATAGATGTGCGTGGTGAGATTACACGTGCAATTGCTTCCGATACAAAGTCGTGTTCTTAATAGTATGCTTCGTGGAGGTTGCCTAACGGAAAGTGATAGTGAGAGAACGCACACGGAGTATTCCATACTTCCAGTTTTTGTATCAGTGACCTAATATTTTTTAGTGTTTTTTCGGGTGATCAGAAAGTGTATCAGTTTATCATCAAGGGATAGCTCTGGAAGAAATAGAGGTAACTTTGCTATAAGCCATGTATTTTCTTTGTTCGCCAATCTGCAAGCGTTGAAAAACCTGAGTAGGAAGTAGGTACTGGATCTATGCAAACAAAAATGCCTATTTTTTTCTAAAATCCCAATTTTTATGTTAGCTTTTGCTAATTATAAGATTTAGAGCTCAGAGTTGCACAATTTTCTGGTGAGATGGATTGTTTTATGATGTGAACAATCAAGAAGGGGGTTTTTAAGTTTCTTCCTCATTAAAAGAATGACAAGCGTGTAATTTTAATTGCTTTGGGTAAAAGTTCAGGGACCAAAGTTTCCCATAACTTACCATCTAAAGTCCAAAATACATGCATTTACTCTTCTTCCAGGGATCTACACTCTCGCATATTAGTAATCAATCATCATCGCTGTTCGGATACAAGTTCAAGCCCAATTATAGTAGATAATTAGTTACACAGTCCCTTTTCATCCTCATTTATCAACTCATATCTTATCCAGCATCGAGATAAGTGGTCGTAGATCCCCAAAAATATATGCCGAGCTGAGCTGCACTCACGTTTCGTTCGTTTACTTAGCCACTAATTGTTTCTCGAGTCCAGCATCTTTCTATCTCGTGAATATCCAGCTCAAAACCTGTCCGCATCCAAAATACATGTAGATCTAGCTGGCCCTGAAAGCCCAAACTTCTTTATCATATCATCCTACATCAAATCTTGCCCAATCACATCTTGACATTGGTTTTTGGGTCTCTTTTTCACTCCTCCAAAATAAAAAAGTTGGACTTGGCCTGGAGAACTTGTGCACATAATATTCTCATTCAAGCCTGTGTCAACCTTGAATGATGTGACGTGAGATCTCTTCGTCTTTTTCTCTCTCTCTTTTTGGTAAAGCTTAAATATAGTAGCTAAATATTATAAACCAATGTCAATTCAGCTCAGCTAATCCTTGATTATGAGTGCAGTTTAGTCACGTAATTATCTCATCATCATTACCACGGCGTGTGTTTTTGCTCGCTAATCCCATTCAAGTTGAAAGCTGTTGCAATAAATTTTACGTGAATGGTTGAGATAATATTTTTGTGTGAATTATTATTATTCTCTCGTAGAACTGAAGCTGTGTCTCTTTCGTCAAGCCGAATTGGGAGGAGAAAATCACACAGATTTTTCACCCGAATCAAAATTCTGCCATATAATCAAACAATCATCACGTTCGTGAAGTGAATTACCCGTACAAAACAAAGTGAATGGTGAGGATGGCCTTCTCATCATCATCATCACCCTTTGCGAAGGTGGCGAAACAGTGGAAGGCCTTTAAGGAGCTTATCTTCTGCCAGGTGTTGTTGGCCGTCGTGTTCGTCACGTCGGGGTTGGTTGTGGATGTCATTCAGGCACTTCTCTACGTCACCATCAGGCCCTTTGACCCAACTCTCTTTAGAAAAATTAACTATTATGTTACCTACACTTTAAATAGCCGTAAGTAACAACCACACAGAAATGTAATCATTTTGAGTTTAATTTCTGATAAAAATCAATTTTTACATGATTTGTTGAACTTTTTCTTATGCAGAAGTCGTTTTTCTTGTGGAATGGTGGTCTCAATCAAAATGCCAGCTCTACATAGATCCCAAAGACAGAGATAATTACTTGGGAAAGGAACATGCCATCCTCCTTCTCAATCATACCTATGAAATCGACTGGGTCATGGGTTGGCTGGTTTGTGATCGCGTTGGCGTTCTTGGGGTAACCTAAACACTTTTCTTTTTAATTAATTTTTCTTTAGGAAAAATGCACATGATTTTTTGTGTGTTTTTTGCAGAATGCTCGCGTCTATGTTAAGAAAATTCTCGCCTACGCTCCAGTCCTCGGCTGGTCGTGGAAATGTCAAGAGATCGTGTTCCTAGAGCGGGACTGGGAGCAGGACAAGCGGAGCTTGGGTGGACAACTCAATAATTTAGTCAACTACCCGGATCCCATGTGGCTCACGTTGTTCCCCGAGGGAACGAGATTCACGCCGAAGAAGCATGCAGCGAGCATGGAGGTGGCGAGATCGAAAGGGCTTCCGGAGCTGAAACATCATCTTCTTCCACGCACGAGAGGCTTTACAGCGAGCATCCCACATTTGAGGGAGAAGGTTCCTGCACTTTACGACGTGCTTGTTGCGATTGACCCGTGAGTAACTTTTTGAAACATGATGAAAATTACAAAAACAAACAAGGAATCTCATGAGATATGTTTTTTGGAATTGCAGCAAGTGCAAAAACGAGCCTTCCATGTACAGCATTATGAAGGGGAGGGAAGTCCGCTCGAAAATCATGATTAGACGCTATCTCCTCTCAGAAGTGCCAGAAGATGAGAAGGAGGCTGCAGACTGGCTTCATAAGCGATACCAAGAGAAAGTACGCCTGAAACCCCCTTTCAAATCAATATCAAACTTAAATACAATCTAATACCCATCTTTTTCACAGGATAAGCTTCTCGACAACTTCCTCCGCACCGGAGAATTTCTCACCAAGGAGCAACAAGCTCTCCCCGAATTCCGTAACTTTTCCTACGTGGAGCTCCCTCGCCGAGCGTATTCAATCATCAACTTCTCCTCCTGGGCATTCGTCATCATCCTCCCACTAATGTGGTATCTTTACACCGTCTTCACGTCAGGAAATTACTTAAAAATGGGCATCGTCATCGCCTTGGTTGTTGCAGGTAGACTTATCTGTTCTATTATGATTTATAACCCTTTAAACACCCTCCCACCCGTTTTTGTAGCGATTTTTTCACTAAAATTAACAAAACTAATTTATTATTTTTAACTACCAGCCAACACCGGCTTGATGAAACTCTGCGAGCTCACCAGAATAGACAAAGGGTCTTCCTACGGCCAACAACAACAGCAACAATCAGAAGATGAGGATTCTTCAGAGTCCAGCATCCCCACCAAGCCAATTACCAACGGATTTTCGAATGGGAAAGCCAAAGTTCACTGACGAGCAAACAACCAAACATGATTTAATTAATTAGAGGATATTATTGTAAATTAAGTGCTTCATAATCAGAATACAACGAGAGAGAAAACTATAAGCTGGAGGTTGACTGCCACGCCAATAAAATACCACATAGCCATATTATATTGTGGTGGTAGTGAGTTATACCTGTTACAATCACAACTGTTTAAGTTATTCGCACAATTTCAAATTCTATGCTTTAAAATATGATACAAGAGGAATGGAAGAGTGATAACTAGAGAAATTGCACATAGGACTATATTTTGAGTTGAAATTGAGAATGTTAAAATGACGATGAATGTGAGAGAGGACAAAGGTGTACTAAACTTATAAGAAAATAATAATAATCTTCAAAAACAAACGATTTTTTGTGATATTACAATCTAAATGCTTGTAAATGCGTAGGAAATTTAATGTAAACGGCAAATACTTGTTGTTCTTGCAATTTATCATGATGATTATGAATATGAAATGCTTTAAGGATGTAGCAAGGTCAGAGGTGTATATTAGTATAGAAGGAATTATATATTGTTAACTAGATATTTAGCAAACGACGCAATATGCAATAGCAAGTAATAATTCGGTAGTTTAAGCAGCTTGTACTGTTTATACTTAATTGTATTTAATTATAAGTAGAGTTAGGTGATCTATATTATGAAGAGGAGATGATGAGCATAACGTATAATGCACAATACCGAAGATTGACTCAGTTCAGGTTCACTCCCTGTTGAAATTTATGAATTGCGACAGGTGGGGAAGGAAACGAGATGATATTATGATTGACAATGCAATATTGAATAAATATTCGAATTGAAAGTCAAGTTATGGATGGATTGCAGTTGTAATTGATTTTGATGTTGAACTTGGGCATTATTACGTTGCATACGGGTTTGTGGTTGCTCATAGTAGGTTTCTGGTTGCTTTGCTTGTTGTTCACTATCATCATCGTTGTGAGCCCTGGTTGTTGGTGAGTAGAAGTGAGCATTGCAAGCAGCTTGAGTTGTGCTGTGCTGTGAGCTTGTGTTTGGAAAGAAGAAGCAATGATGTGGATGTGGTGATGTTATGGCATGCTTCTTTGGATTTGAGTGCAGAGCTCTGAGAGTGAAAGGTTTTCAAAAGAACAATTTCGATAAGTGAATTTAAAGATAAAATTGGAGTTTGATTCATACTTTCACAGTTGAATGATTTGATAGAGCGAATAGTTAGCTAACAAGGCCGGCTAATTGGTCCGATGTGTTCAAATGTGTCCGGCCATCAATAACATATTTGAAAAAAATCTGGATACACATTTGGGTTTTAATAGGAAACAGGAAATGTATTTCATATGCATAAAATTCTACATATTAACGAGTTGTTATAGAGGCGTCTGACTGTCATCACAATAACTTTCAAGTTGTTTTGCCTGAAATGCTGATTCACCAACAGATAGCCTAGGTTAAGAGTGAGGATGAGCTTGTGGATGGATTAACTGGGGTAACGGGAACAAGGCCAAATGATAAGTTCAACCAAATTGATAAGCGTCAAGTATAGATAGATTGTGATACAGCATCCACATTGGGGCGATGATGATAAATATTATGCATTTTAAATTCCTCCTGTTTAAGGTTGCTAGTTGCAATATCTCTAATCAATCTTTCGCATGTTTTATTGGAAATTAAATTTTTAACTGACGACATGTGACGACATGTGATGAATACCTGGTGGCGTGTCGATTGAGGTTGTTCACCGAAAAGCAACGAACAATTGCAATTAAGTTAGTTCGTGTCATTTTTAGGAGGAAATATGGACATTTCATACGACATTTTACTTGCACGCTACTTATATAGAATAAAAACGATAGTAATTAGGTATTATGCCAATTCTGGAATACTCCGACATGAAAGGATGGATATAGCCAAAAACTACGAGTACAAAGAAGAGTCATGCTCATAATGATGACAGTGCACTATCCATCATCTCATTCTGTACAAAGAGGTAGCTCGTGAAAGCTCTCGAGCGTTCTGTTTGGGTGATAAGTCTCAATACGTCCGTTTCCTGGTGGGATTAAGTAAGCGGACAGAGTTTTACGTTCGCTTATCATCCAGAGAAAGAATTAGTAGGAAGAAGAGATTCATCGCAACTGGTTGTGTTTTTCCCAACTGTTGAGTTTCATTAATACTTTTCATCAATAGTTTTTTATTTGGACAATTACAATTTGTTAAGTGTGGAGTATTCTGTTTCAAACTTCTATACTTCTAACGCAACTTGTGTCAACCGCTTTTGAAATTTTTGGTGAGTTATCTTAAGAGCTTTCCATCACAAATTTTCAAGCGGTTATTCCCTTCTTGTAATATAAAACCATGTAAATGCATTTATCCAGAAGGCGCTGTTGACATGGCTTTCACACAAAGTAAATAGTTCTTTACTCTTCATTTAAATTGGTCATTAGACGCGAATACACTTTAATTACTGATCTCTTTTATATTTTAACTTTCCAGAGGCAATCTTTACTAGGCTATGCCCTGACAACAGATGCGTCTTTTGTAATAGGCAGTTTGAAATTATCGAACTTTATTTGTCCACTTGTGTCAAATGTAACACTTGTCCTGGCATTATGACTATATATCAACTCGGGGAAAAAGGGCTAGTAAGTTTGATGTTCATTTACAAATCCTTCAAATTCCCTTCTCCTTTTATTGATATTTATTTATCGGCTTAGGGTGGTAGATTTTTTTGAATCAACAGAGAATTATAACTTTGATGGATTGTATTTTTCGTAGACAGATGACGAATTTGAATATGTGATTGACAAGTGGTTTCCCAAATTGCGACCTGCTGCAGACGAGCAGGACAATGTTGTAGATATACAGGTTGACGTTGAAGCTGAACAAGTCGCCCTTGAGGGAGATGTTGGGGACGAGCTCGAAAATGCTGTTGGTGACGAGCAGAAAGGTGCTGTTGACTTTATGAATGGAAATTTCGGTACCACTGATACTGTAAATGGGGTGGTAAGTTTTGTAAAACAGTAATCAAACAGCTTTACATTTTTTAATGTAAAGGAAACCCTGTATCAAGAGCACATGGAAGTCTTAACAATGTACCATTTTGCAATTATGAACAGGGAACTAGTAACCAAGATGCAGAATTGGAGAAGGAGCAGCCTGAAAAAATGAAGGTGCGCTATTATAGATCAAAGTCTATAAGCACTGGTAATGTTGCAATAATCCTCATTTCTCAACGTTTCCATTCATTTATTTTAGCCCGAAGAAACAGCAGGTACACTTGACATTGTGATAAAAGGAGTCGAAAATTTGCTGAATAAGGAGGTGAGTATGACACAGGATGTTTCTTCTTACCAGTTTAATCTGCATGGAAAAATACATACATTCTATTTAAGTATGAAAATTTGCATTTCTATTCTCTTTGATGCTTACTTTACCGTTCTTTATTTGCAGGAATAAGTGGAGGACACGCTATAATACGCTTCAAATAAAGTTACTACATTTGAATCTATACCACCATAGTATTACTTTACGACATTTTGTATATTGTTATTTAGAACTGTAACTATTTAATAAAATACATGTTTCTTTTAACACTTGGACTATGTCATTGTAACGGCTTATTTAGCATTCAACAAAGTATAAACGATTCACATTCCTGACTAATCACAAGAGATATATGCCTATTTGGTTGTGGAATCATCGCATTTCCTCCACCTCATGCACGCGAAGGTTTACTGTTAATATATTACAAAGTTCTTGATATCATATCATTAAATAACTTTCAAAGAAATATAAACACATTTCAAGACAACGAGAAAAGGAGTTTATTTCTATTAAGTTTTGAGGAATTGCAAAAGTGAATTACCCATGTACGGCAACCAAAAGGGGAGTGAAAGTCCGTTCCGATTTCATGAAACGAGGCTAATCAATGTATGGGATGCTTGAGGATGAGTTGGAAGCTGCAGATGGTCTTTCTGTTGATGTGAATTCTCTTTTCCGTCTTCACTTCCAGAGACTACTTGATACTGGGCTACTCCTTTGTCTTGATCGTTTCAAGTACAAATATTATAGTTTTTAGAAATTTAAATTGGATAGTAATTAACCGTTTCTTCTTTGACTTTTTATATTAAAATAACTACTTTATACTTTTATCAGTTAACATGGGTCACATGAAGCTGATTGACCTCACGAGAATCAGCAAAGGCTCTTCCTACGGCCAGCAACCTCAACCAGAGTCGAATGGAGGAGCTACGTCGCTACCAGCGACTAACGGGTTTTCTAATGGAAAGCCCAAAGCTCAGTGATGCGCAAGAAACTTAAATAATATTCGGAATATGACTTATTTGCACAATTTAATGGTTTATTTTTTCTGCAGAATATTTACTTATATGATAATAGTATTTGAGTGATAAAATACGATATTTTGTTCTGTTTTCATAAAAAGTTACAATTATGATGCTATGAGGTGTACTTTACTCTTTACTTATATGAAAGTATATTATAATATGTCAAATCCACACACAGAAACGATTTTTGTGATATTACAAACTAAATGCTTGTCGCTGCTAAGCTTATGATAGTCAATTCAAATTGAAACATGATAATTATTGGTGTTAACAAGTTGCCATACATAATTAATATAAATATGAAATACTTTACTGACTTACTTACTTAGGTGGATGTTCCAAGGTGATATAAGATATAAAATATTGTTATCTAGATACTAGAAGAGAGCCAGACAACACAAACAATTCAATAGTTACGTTGCGCAGCTTGTACTGTTTATATTTACATAATTATATTTAATCTTGTACGCCGATCATGATGATTGATGAGAATATATAATGCACAAGAGGGAATAATTGGAGGAGTGCAATCAGCTAGTTTGAATAGTTTCGTTTACTATAAAAAGTTTATGATGTGGGAGGAAGACAAAGAAAAATGATAATAATTATGATTGACAATGTAATATGGAATAAATATTGGAATCGGGAATATAATTAACTTTGAAGCTGTTTATTCTACTGAAGTCAGTTTGGTTTGTAGGATTTTTACCTATGATATACTAGCATTGCTCGCTTGTGCTTTTGTGTGTGATCTTATTCTGCATGTGCATTTAATATAAATCTCCATCATCATCATCATCATCATGCTATGCCCTACTCTTTTCTGAGTAACAGCGAGCAAGGAAAGGCTTAGCTCGAGAGTGCGTATGAAATGAACTTGTGCTATGAAAGGAAGGAGCTGTGGCATTGTGTGGCATGCAAATAGAACCACATTTGATTGCAGACCTTCTGAAAGTGAAAGGTTGTCAAATGAACAATGAAAAGGATATTATTTAAATTTGTGATTGGATTTTCATTCATATTTTACCAGTTGAATGATTAGGTAGCCAGAATAGTTAGTTAGTAAGGACGGCCTAATGGTCTAGGGGTATGATTTTCGCTTTGGGTGCGAGAGGTCCCGGGTTCAAATCCCGGTTGGGCCCGTCAATCCTTTTGCATTTTTATGGAGTTTTTTAATGCATTTGGTTTACAATACGTAAAGTGTCATGCTACTTTTTACAAGTAGAAGTGTGAAAAAAGTTAAAAAATGTCTCAAGTTAATGGTTTTCATGAGATATGAAACATGTTTTTGCTTTATTTCTCCTTTACTCTTTTCAAACTTCACCACGTAGTGGCATTTAAAGTAAATCTGGCTTGTTCAATGGGTAAGAAACGCATCTTTGTAATCATCTTAGTAGTATATATATCTGAGTGCTAATTGCACAGTGTCAATTCTTACGTTGATAAACACTCTAAAGAGGTGAAAATTTGTAAATTACTCTTCAATAGACAGATTCCGTTTAGAAACAATGCCTAACATCTTCCTTCCACACACGGTTCATATGATATGAAAGGATGAGAATGTGTATTTCCCAAGCGCATCTTAAAAAGCCGTGAAGTGCAAAATGTCTATGGAGTTTAATGGAAAAAGTTTAGTGAAAATTTTGCATTTACCAGTCTACTGAACAGGCTGAAAGTCAAGTATATTAGATTGCGAGCTATTTAGTTGTATGGAAGTATGAAAAAACATCCTTGTTCGTCTCAATTTATAAGACCTCATCTAAGAAAGCAGATGATGCATTGACTTTGGAACGTATGGACTTCGGTTCAAAAAGATATGGGCATTTAGCAATAAGTTATTATAATCGCTTTCCACGAAAAGCTTCCAACTTTACCTGATGCAGATAGTTGTAAAAAAACGACGCAAAACATATGCGATGTAAAAAAAACTTTTGAATGTTTTGACTATTAGCTTATCGACAGAAAAGCAGTTGTCAAATGTGATTGGGTTATCAGATATATCGTAAATATGATGGTAGTGTTTGCATGCACCGTAACTTAACCAAGGGTAGTAAGACTGCGACTGATAAGTCTCTCCACGTTATGCCATTTGGTTGCGTTACTTGCCCTGCCTGGCATTCAATATCCCATTCTATGTATTGATGATGATGATGATGAGAGCGAGATTTGGGTTTGAAGATGGGAAGGTAACAATAAGCAGGCATAGTGCAACTGTTGTTTACAGAATTGTTTAATGAAGCAAAGCATTGGATAGCTATGCAAATAATTTTCACGAGCTTTCTTGTTTCACATAGCATTCCATAGATCGCCTTATGTTGACAATCTTGTTTATTTGGATCTCATTATCATCATGCTAAACACCATCTCGAGCAGAAAAGATGAGTGCTAAGAAAAGAGAAAAATGTAGTTTCATGTGCTTGTGTGACATGCAAATTAAATAGAATAGATCCATACTCAGATATGACCGAGTATCGAAACCCCAAAGCCAAAAGTGTCTTTCACAGGGATGAATTGGAAAATGATGAGATACACAAATCATCCAGTTCTCGTATTTAAAGTGGATCCGAATAATTGGTGAAAATAAGCTCTCACTCTGTTCTTAACGGTGTCTTTGAGGACTAAGGGAAGCCATTTATCCTGGTTCTATGTAACCGTTTTTAAATTGAGGATGAAAATATATACTTTTGAATCGAAATGCTGCCGTAAAATGTTTTTTCTAGCCTTTTAAATATATTCAAATCATTGTGTTTAGCGTGAATTGTTTGTAAAATGAAACGAAATAATAACATATCATTTTGAGTAAGTGTTATTAAGCATTATAATGGGATGATTATCCCAATTTCATTAGTCTTCATGGTTTTCATAATTTTATTTTCTATAGCTGACACACTATTTTTCTACACACGTTGTGCTGCAGAAGATAATAATTAAGCTGCAACTATCTAATAAAATTGAAGCACGACTAACCGTATTAAAAGATCCTAATAAAAATTAAAATAGCTTTAAAAGTTTCACGATGCCCCGTGTGAAAATTAAATGGTCTACAGATCGTATGGACTTGTAATTTTTTTTCGGAAAAAGGGTTACCAACTAGAACTTGTTGATTCTTTCAGAAGCGCACCT
>LJIJ01001013.1:0-61413 GCA_001718145.1 Orchesella cincta
AGTTATCGCAGTTTTTTAATTGATTCCTAAATATTCATTAGAAATAACTGTTCTAGTTCTGAGAGCACTAAATAGCTATGCAAACCAAATTTTAATCGCAGAAGGTTGGAGATTTGACGAAAACGCACACGCTCCTTATCCAAACTAAACAATTTTTCTGTATATAAGTACTATGACCAATTTAAGATAAGGAAAAATAATTCGCAGTTTTTTAATTGATTCATAAATATTCATTTGAAATAACTGTTCTTGTTCTGAGAGCACTAAATAGCTATGCAAACCAAATTTTAATCCCACGAGGTTGGAGATTTGACGAAATGGCACACGCTCTTTATGCAAACTAAACAATTTTTCTGTATATTAGTGCTATGACCTATTTTAGATAAAGAAAAAGTTATCGCAGTTTTTTAATTGATTTCTAAATATTCATAAGAAATAACTGTTCTAGTTCTGAGAGCACTAAATAGCTATGCAAACCAAATTTTAATCGCAGGAGGTTGGAGATTTGACGAAAGGGCACACGCTCTTTATTCAAACTAAACAATTTTTCTGTACATAAGTGCTATGACCAATTTAAGATAAGGAAAAAATTATCTCAGGTTTTTAATTGATTTCTAAATATTCATAAGAAATACCTGTTCTTGTTCTGAGAGCACTAAATAGCTATGCAAACCAAATTTTAATCGCAGAAGGTTGGAGATTTGACGAAAACGCACACGCTCCTTATCCAAACTAAACAATTTTTCTGTATATAAGTACTATGACCAATTTAAGATAAGGAAAAAAATATCGCAGTTTTTTAATTGATTTCTAAATATTCATTAGAAATAACTGTTCTTGTTCTGAGAGCACTAAATAGCTATGCAAACCAAATTTTAATCGCAGGAGGTTGGAGATTTGACGAAAGGGCACACGCTCTTTATGCAAACTAAACAATTTTTCTGTATATTAGTGCTATGACCTATTTAAGATAAGGAAAAAGTTATCGCAGTTTTTTAATTGATTTCTAAATATTCATTAGAAATAACTGTTCTTGTTCTGAGAGCACTAAATAGCTATGCAAACCAAATTTTAATCGCACGAGGTTGGAGATTTGACGAAATGGCACACGCTCTTTATGCAAACTAAACAATTTTTCTGTATATTAGTGCTATGACCTATTTTAGATAAAGAAAAAGTTATCGCAGTTTTTTAATTGATTTCTAAATATTCATAAGAAATAACTGTTCTAGTTCTGAGAGCACTAAATAGCTATGCAAACCAAATTTTAATCGCAGGAGGTTGGAGATTTGACGAAAGGGCACACGCTCTTTATTCAAACTAAACAATTTTTCTGTACATAAGTTCTATGACCAATTTAAGATAAGGAAAAAATTATCTCAGGTTTTTAATTGATTTCTAAATATTCATAAGAAATACCTGTTCTTGTTCTGAGAGCACTAAATAGCTATGCAAACCAAATTTTAATCGCAGGAGGTTGGAGATTTGACGAAAGGGCACACGCTCTTTATTAAAACTAAACAATTTTTCTGTATATTAGTGCTATGACCTATTTTAGATAAAGAAAAAGTTATCGCAGTTTTTTAATTGATATCCAAATATTCATTAGAAATAACTGTTCTAGTTCTGAGAGCACTAAATAGCTATGCAAACCAAATTTTAATCGCAGAAGGTTGGAGATTTGACGAAAACGCACACGCTCCTTATCCAAACTAAACAATTTTTCTGTATATAGGTACTATGACCAATTTAAGATAAGGAAAAATAATTCGCAGTTTTTTAACTAATTTCAAAGTATTCATTAGAAATAACTGTTCTTGTTCTGAGAGAAGTAAATAGCTATGCAAACCAAATTTTAATCTCAGGAGGTTGGAGATTTGACGAAAGGGCACACGCTCTTTATGTAGTGTTATCGGTCAAGCGGGTAGCGTATAGACCTATTGAACACCACTGATAATGATTAGTTAGCTAATTATCAGTTACAATAAATAGACTTTGAGAGAACGCATGTGCGTGTGAGTATGATTTATTATAGAATGACGATCCACTGGCTTCTCCTCAATCTACATCATCCACGAGAACAGAGTTTGAGTGTATGTGCCTAGCCTATCTCACAATCATAGAGTAATAATATGAGCAGGTAACCCCGTATTCCACATCCCCCTTCGAAAGATTTTTTGTACAATAAAAAATTACATTTCATTAATTAATCTCTTTGGTGGTTTAACTGCTCTTCCACTGCGAGTCCGGTAAGGGGTTGATGAGGAATCCTGGGATGGTCCGAAATCTGAACAATGGGAATCTGCATTTTCTTGAAAATTCTGAGGCACAGGTCGATCGGAGTTCTCAAGATTGTAATAACTTCATCATCGTCTTCCGGGAGAGTTGTAGAATGGGCCTTGGTCAAGTGAAAAGAATTGCGTCTGTATCTTCCTGTCGTAGTCTCTACAAAGTACGATCGGGGTGTTTCAGCTTTTCCAGTTACAGTGGCCCAGGTGCGTAAATCCTTTATCCACACAATTTCTCCTGGAGAAAGTTCATCCTTCTCGCGTACCCGTGGTGTTTATCATAATTAGCTTTTTGACTCATTCTTCGCCTTTCTTCTCGTTGCTGAAGAGCCTCTTGGTCAATGCTCACCGGAACTAAGCGCGTTGGGTCCATAGGTAAATTTGTGGCACATCACATAAGTGTGGGAAAAGATTTTGTCCAGCTGTGGGCAAAAGAATGTGCGAAATGTTTTGGACATTCCAGAACTTTGCCCAATCCCTCAGTAGGAATGAACAGAATCTACAATCAGCCCTAACACCCTCCCATCAAGAAACGAATTACATCTTGGTGCTCTACATGTGGATGAAGACAGTGAACGACAAAAACGCTGGACCTCAAAAGTGAAAGTTGATAACTGTATAATTTCTTTCAAGCTAGATCCGGGCGCTGATGTCACTGCCATTCCACTAGTATTGTTCATGAAGAGCTGGAGCAAACGACAACTTCTACCTTCTGAACGTTGCCTTACAGGACCTGATGGCGGAAATCTCAAAATTATGGGAACCATAAAATCTCGCCTGTGTCAAGGCGAAGCAGCTATCGAAGAGGTCATTTATGTAGTACGTGGATTAGAGCAACCCCTACTTGGTCTTCGTGCTTGTGAGGATCTTCAACTCGTGAAGCGTATCAATCACACGTCATCATCCTCCTCCACCACAATCAATGTGGCACAGGAGTACCCCGAACTTTTCAATGGTCTTGGAAAGATTAATCCTCCATATTCCATAAAGATGAAATCAGGCGCTACTCCTTTCGCCATCCACACTCCAAGACGAGTTCCTTTACCACTAATGGAGAAGGTGAAAGCCAAACTTGAGGAGTTGGTTGAAGATGACGTCATTGAGCAAGTTGACGAACCTTCCGACTGGTGTGCACCCTTCGTCGTTGTTCCAACCGAATGGAGATATTTGGCCTTGTGTCGATCTCACCCAGCTAAATATGAATGTCGACCGTGAAATCCATCCAATGCCATGTGTGGAATACACTTTGGGTCAACTTCCAAATGCTCGGTTTTCTCAAAATTGGATGCCAACTCAGGATTCTATCAAATCGTCCTTACTCCAGAATCGAGGCACCTGACAACATTCCTTACGCCGTTTGGAAGATACAGATTTAAACGTCTTCCGTTTGGTATAACCTCAGCTCCTGAAGTTTTTCAAAAGAGGATGGAAGTAATTTTAAAAGGAATTAAAAATATCGTGATCCTTTTAGACGATGTTCTTGTGTGGGCACCCACAATGGAAGAACACGACGAAACCCTCCGAGCTGTACTGGAGCGACTGAAACAAGCCGGCGTCACCTTAAATGAAGATAAATGCCAATTTGGGTACCGTTCCGTTAAATTCCTTGGTCATGTTGTAGATAAAGATGGCATTTCACCGGATCGACAAAAGTTGAGGCTATAGAGAAACTCCAACCCCCTACAAATGTAACAGAAGTGCGTCGCTTTCTTGGGATGACAAACTATTTGGGAAGATTCGTTCCAAATTTATCAGATGTATGTCAACCCCTCAACGAGTTACTAGAACATGATCGAGATTTCTACTGGGGCCATTCTCAACAACAAGCATTTGATAAGATCAAACATCCCAGTTAGCCAACTAACGTTCTATCGACATTTTCTCAACGTTTGCGGTGACACCTAAATACGTAGACACAACGTTCGTTAATGTTGGTTACACGTCGCACGGACGTCGTATGACGTACAGTTGGCCGCTAATTCAACGCTGTATTTACGAAGATGCAGAACGTGAATACTACGTTACTTATGACCCTTTCAAACACTTTGATATGCATGGTAGATTCTTTAAATTTATATCAAATTTAAGCTATTCGTAGTTAGGAATGAACAGAGAATTGCTGTGTAAAGACTACATTATTTATTGTACTTCGAAAAAACCACTTACAACACAATATAAATTTAATTAACACAAAAAATTTAATATTTAGCAGTTATCTGACAGCGCAGATCCATGTCCATCTTCTTTTGAGTTGCGCTTTTTTGCATGCTTCAACCAATCTGAAATAACAGTTTCGACCTCCGACTCGGTTGGCTTTGGATTGATAGATTGCCTTACAGCACCTATAATAAAAAAGACATGACTGAAAGTTATTTGAAGGTAAACCAACCACGTTAAAGGCATTAAAACTTAGACTTACCAACAACAATATTTTTCAGCACCGTAATGGAAAAATTCATTTTCTTTTTCCGTCCCAACATGCTAAAGAGCACAGCTACATTATCTCCCATTATTCGCCGAAGAATCCTTCTGGTGGCCTCCTTGTAATCAGTTCCCCCAACACCAGCCAAATGTGCTGTCTACAAAATAAAAGTAATTTGCAATTAGATCCAAAAAACTATTATGTCAAATTAGGTATCTTGCTCAAATTTTTGCCTACCAGCTTCTCGACATCATCTGAGTTTTTCTGTAGCTGTTAATTTAACGCGTTGAATTCAGCCAACCAGTTCACTGGGATGTTGAAGACTGGTAAAGGCTCAGCATTCAAAGTGTGTCTTGATTGCAGCGTTAACGAGGTTACAGCTTCCGTCAATTGCTGCAACGTAGTTTTTATTGTTTGCAAGCTGCGAACCACATACTGCCGAAATTCTAAAAAACAAACAAAATGATAAGTGGAATTGCTAGAATTTTTAAGTTTGATGTTGGCATTTATTAATATACCTACCGTGGTTATCGGAGTTAGAAATCATTTGCATATTTGGGGCCACGTAAGCTGGTGCCGGAGATGCCGGCTGATCGCTTACTACGTGTGGCGAGTGTGACAGAGACGGTTGTGATTGTCGATTTGAGAACCTTTCAGGGGCGGAACTAGATCCAACAGAGTCGTAACTGTTTCTAATCATTTCCTCGTTTGAAACCAATCGAACCTTAGAAGGCGATGGTATAAGTAAGGAACGATTAATTGGCCGTATAGGCCTTGTTGTTTCAGGAGTGGGAGGCTTAAACACTGGCGGAGGTGGCAATGATTTCCTAGATTGACCCGGAATGAACTTTTTCCGCTTTCTTGGTGTCAGACATTCGCCGGAGGGCTCATCTGAGTCGGAGCTTGGACTATTTGGTGAAGCAGTGTAAGCTACGGAAGATCTACGGTGAACAACATGCTTTTCGGCTTCACTCAAGTCGGAAGTCAGTTCTGCTTTGCTTAGGTTTGCTTCAGCTTCCTTATACGTACCTATAATATAAAAATAATTTACACTCTAGTCCAACTAAGAAGTTACTACAATATAAATTTAAAACAAAATGAATCTGGACTTACTAAACTTCTTCATAATCCGAATTGGGAACCTTCCCCATGTGTTCGTTGGCGGCACGGACTTTTTAGCAGCATTTATAAGCGCTCCACTGCGTTTAAAAGGTGGCCAGACGCACTCCCTGTTGTTTAAGATCCAATCAGCTGCTACAACAGCTACTTCTGTAGTCTCGGTGAATTCCACAATCGCAAACATTTTATGACTATCTTGAATGGAGTAAGGGAAAAACGGCCAACCAATCCTCCTGTTCAGGCAAACCTAAGCATTTGTGTACAATTTCAGTTTCCTCTAAAGCACACAATGGTCCAAGATTATATCTTTTAACTTTCCAAATGTCGAACACAGTAGAATCACATGGATTAGTGTACAATGGTTGGTAATTTAAAAACTGCCTGTAAATGATAATTCTTTTGGGGCTAGCACCTGAACAGCATTCGAATATCTTAACAATCAAACCACTTCTCAATTGACAAATGTTATTTGCGTCTGACTTCAAATCAAAGGTTGTATTTCTGAAAATGAATTTTCTATAAAATGGAGCTGACATGGACGGAAAACAGGTGTTGTTAACAGGAGCGTCGAAAAATTGTATGTTGTTATTCAAAGTTTTATCAATAGGACATTTGTTGACTTGTTGTCGTTCAAAAAGTCTTCGATGAATTTGTTGAAGTGGTAAATGCTTTCCTCTTACAAGCCTCTTGAAAACTTAAATCCACTGAATTTGTCCAAATGCCCATAAACTTGCACGTCTTCTGAAAGGTGTAAAAGTCCGTGTACGTTGTAGGATACTGTTTCTTCCCCATATAATCCAGAAAAACACGTCACAAAATACTTCAAGAGGTCATTACTATATTCACTGTGTGTTTTACAAAGTCTGGGACTTGCAAGTATTGTAATTGCTACGTGTAGACACAAAAAATGTTTGTAACAGTCAGGATCGAGTATATCAACAAGACATGTAACTCCCCAATATAAAATAAACTGGCGGAACTCGGTTGCTTTCCATCGGTCCAGCTCGCTCAAAGAACGTGGCTTGCGGTTAAACTCAAGGCAATATGAGACCGGCAGTCGAGTAGTCGGGACGAGATGACTGATATTTTAGATGGAGGGAGTCTATAAAATGCCTTTTTTCCTTTACACCAGAGCTGGAGCAATTTACGTGTAACTCCCAAACAAACGAGGTGCATGTACTCAAATGGAAAACATTTAACCATGTCAATTGGCAGTTTCTCAATTTCTGAGACTTCCTTATGGTGTTTGTAGTTCGTACGGTCTCTGAATGTTTGGTTGGTTCTCGGTTCGAAGGAGGTGTCATTGAAGACAACTCGCCCAAAATATGTTTTCCTTTGATGTTGCATTTTCCGCACGCATAATAACCTGAATGACTTTTAGTTCCAAGAATATATGCTCTTGCTGGTGCATCGCATATAAAACCGAGTATTTCAATCGTATGTTTAAAGTGGTTTATAATGAGCCCGTCTTTATATAGTTGCATTGTTTCCTTTACGAACTCTGACAAGTACTGAGGGGCTGAGGATGATTTTTTGTCGCCACAGAATATTCCAACTATCTCAGGTTTTGATGGAGGGTCCACAATGCTGCACAATATGGGCCAAAATTGCTTTGATGAGCTTCTGAAGATAGGTATTCCATCCATGTTAAAGTATAACTTCACATGTGAGGGCAAACGGATTGATTTCCCAATTCTTTGATTGCATTTACCACTCCAAAATGCACATACTCGCCGTCGCTGATTTTTGTTGTTGAAGTGGTTCTTGGTGTTTTAAGGAGCGTTCTGCGTCGCGTGGTAATTCGGTGAAGCAAGCGTGCGTCTTAAGCAATTTAAGTAGGTTAGTTAATGCTGAATGTGTTATGTTATGCGTTACACTCCAGTTTGCAAGCATTTGTTGAAAATTTGAAAATGCGTCCTCCTCAACAACATCGTCTTCATCAGTGCCACTGGAATTTGTTGACAGAATATCGCAGATGTCTTCTTCGGAGCAGATAAACGAGGAACTCAATTCTTCAGTCTTAATATTTTGTATTTCCTCCTTATCATGTGTTTCAAGATTAGCAGTCTCTTGTGGAATAGTTGTTGGACTTTGGAAATTAACACTTTCACTTTCCAAGAACTGGAACAAATCATTGCACTCTTTAACTCCTCGTTGAATCTTCCGTCGTTTTGTACGAGAAGACACGCCAGTCCGCTTCATTTCGAAATGATGTATTAATTGAATAAGACAAATAAAATTAAATTATCAAGTAGTTGATGAAAAATTGGCGTTAAGCCAATTAAAAACAAATCTTGATGCACACTTGTATGTGTATATATTTATAGGTATGTTGATGAAACCGTATACATGAATGTTTATGTGGTGAAAGATCAGTCAGATCTAATATAATTACAGATGAGTAATACATTTTAGGTGCCGATTTTATACATTTTATGCAAAACTCAGCATTTTCTACGTTACTGGAACGTCCAGGGCTTATTAATGCAACGTTAATTTGATAATGTTATATCAACGTGAACCGCACGTTTGCTTTTGTTGGTTATATTTTGGAATATTTTAAAACGTAGTTGTTCGTTCGCTGTAACGTCGAGTTTTCACGTTCACCTTATCTACCAGTTTTCGACCTAAGAGGAACGTTGAGAGAATGTTCGTGTTGACTGGGTGAATGTGAAAATTTACAAGGGAATAGTTTTCCTACTACAATATCAAATATAATGCATAATGCTTGAAGAGTACTTTTATGACTTTATTGTTGCATTTTTAATCGTCTTCACGTTTTGCAAGGAATGAGCTTCTCAATGGATAAGGGGTTGAGCTCAGTTGAGCATTCAGTTTCCGCTTGGATATTAAGTCGTCAACATTAATTTCACAAGATACGAGCATACTTAATTATTTTGTAATAAACTAGCCATTTTATTAAGCAACATGAAGCCCTTTGTCATTGCAATGTTGATTCTTGTGTCGAGCCAGTTTGTGTTTTCACAACGGTTTCCATTTCGTCCACTTACACAGCCCTTAAGAGTATGTAGACCAGAGCAGCCCTTTCCATTCAACGATACTATTGTTCCTTTTGCGTGCTTGAGAGAATTCACTTCTGCCTCTAATTTTAGGGATCCAGATGCTACAAAAAGCATTGTAATATTGCAATCTTTACACAAATAAAAGTTTTGAAAAATAAATATATGAAGGCATTGAAAAGCGTTCCTTTCTAATTTTGATTACTTTACAGATTCAAATTTCAGAAGAAAATGGATACACAATTCAATCACACAACCGTACGACCATCAAGATGGGTATATTTTTTAACTTACTGTTTCGTGATCCCTGTTGGACGTATATCGCCAGCTAGGAACGGAAAACCAGCAGTTTTGCTACTGCATGGGTGGGGAAACTCGTGTGAAAGCTGGATTACTTTACCAAACAATAAAAATCTTGGTATCTGAAAAAATTCACATATTAAATGTGCTTCTGAATCGCGGTTTGTATAACATGGATAATTTTTCTCTCTGTAAAATCAGCATATATGCTTGTTGATGCTGGGTATGATGTTTGGCTGGGGTGCCACAGAGGTTGCAGATTTTCACTTGGTCATAGGACGTTGAATTATAATACTGATCTTAGTTTCTGGGATTTTAGGTAATAATTTTTAGTCACCAAAAAGTTTGCAAATTATTTATGCATAATATGTTAATGTTTTTCACTGCGAAGCTTCCATGAAATGGGGATATACGATTTACAAGCCGATGGATTGATCATGGCCAACTTATGCCCCAATCCCGGAAACGACGAAGATTTTTGTTATAGCCCATTCCCAGGGTGGATCAGCGTTCCTGGCTGCAGCCTCAGAGATTCCAAATATCAGCGAAAAAATTCATGCCGCGTATCTCATGGCACCTGCTGCGTATATGGGTGATTAATCACCGTATTTGTTTCTAAATTAAGCTGAGTATCACCCATCATAATTTAATTTTGTTTTCTCTTAGGAAGTGCCACTGCACCCCATCATTCTTAACACCTTTTGCCTAATCGTTCGGTACACCTCTTCAGCGCTGAATATAAATTTGAATCATCTTGTTTTGATATATATTAGTTAACAAAAAATAAAGTGTGATTTGTTCTTTGACAACAGAATAACTTGTACAGGCTGTTTAGAGGAAGGTTTCAGGTCCAAAACACCTTGGCTCTAACCAGAGCTCTTGGACTTGGGAACATATGTCAGCCACTAGCATTGCGATGTGGAATTTGTGACGTTTATACTCTAGCTCCATTCTATTTCAACCCTGCGCAGATGAATTATGTGAGTTAAATTATATTTTTGCTCTTTAAAAAGAATCATTGTTAGTGTTTCAGGTTGTTTTATTTGAATTTATAACACTTTACAGACAAACTTACCAAGAATGGTTGCCAAATTTTACGACACATTCAATATTCGCTCAGCAGTTCATTTTGGGCAGAATACTCGCGTTCCTGCACTTTTAGACAGCTATGACTATGGCCTTCGAGAGAATTTTAGGAAATACGGAGCTGCCGATCCTCCACGCTATAATTTGAGTAGAATCCAAACTCCCGTTTATATCCTTTGGGCAGAACAGGACGCCTTGGTTTCACCTACGGTATGAATTTTTTATTAATGAGTAATGTTCTAGTCCTTTTTTAGTTATTTGTTTAAAAAATAGGTAACGCTTTTGTCTTTATTAGGACATCCGAAGACTGGTAAACGAGATTCCATCGGATATTCTTAGGGAAGTTGCACGAGTGAATGATGATACATTTCAACACGTGGATTTTCTCGTTGCTCGTGATGCTGATGTTTTAGTGCACAGGCCGTTGATTGACAAAATGAATTTGTTTCTGGACGCGATTACCGGGGCAAAGTAGTAGTAATGCGTAAAATTATGATTTCAACAATTAGATTTTATGTTAAGTTTACTTGGTTATATAATTATTATTTAATTTTTACATTTAATTAGTTATATAAATGCTGGAGAAAAAACAAGTGCATAAATATTAGAAAAAAGATTACTTATATTATACGGTTCAATGGTTATTTGCATGAGTAAATAATACTGGCTTCAAGTTCGAAGTTGTATTTCATGTATGATAAATGTCCTAATGAGCATGGTATGTGAATAAAAATTTCTGCTTGAGTCGTGAGAAGTGCTGCAATCCACCTGCCAATATATATTATTAACCTTCATTTAGATTGGCATAAATAGCTTCAGCTAATGACTTCATTGACGTTATGCAAGGATATTGAACATGTAATTATTAATACCTCAAGACACACAACCTTTTTGAAAGACTAGTCACAAATGACTCTATTCCGTCTTGAATGATCCTTTTTGGATTGATAAGATAGAATTTTAATGTGGACTACAATCACATAAAACCACTGAAATGGCGTAATATAAAGTATTCTTCAAACTGAACGCTTTCTTTTCCAAACTTACACTGGTTTCTTCAATGTTTGCAACCACCGGAAAGCTCACATAATAATTATGGTTTTTACTTGATTTTGTAGCTATAAAAGAGCATGTTGTTGTAAACCGACAAGTAAACCTGGGTCTTTATAGCACTTTCCTGTAATTACAAGGTTGTTGATTGGATTTTTATCACATAAATACTTCTATGCATCAATGAGCATAGTTTTGGACGTGTGAATATTAGTTGGAAATTCAACAAAGGCGCATTTTTCTGTATGTGCTTGAAGGTGCTTTGCTCAGATTAATCTAGCATTACCAAGTTCTGGGATTAAAATTTTTTTTTGAATTTTTGATAGCCATTTAGAGTGTACACATCCAAGCTCTCGATAAAAAGTACAAAATACGAAGTATGCATATCCTAAATAGTTTAATATCGTTTCAAAACGTTTTTTTTCATTATTTCATTATAAGTTATACGTCAAATGTTGAAAACAATTGTGCGCTGGAATAAATACGCCTTGAAGAAGTTGCACAAACACACGATAAATCATGAGCATGTCAACTTTTTGTCCTTTTTCTGTTTTCTTATGTTTCAAGATGTCATTGTCACTTGCTTAACAAGGGTATAAAAGGAAACCCAAATGATGATTTATTTGCATATTTATACCTACACCATAGAAAGAAAGGGAAATCCAGTTTATCATGACTCTGAACCTCCAAGGAACTGATTGCCTTGGACCAATTTCCTTGAAAGAGTGCACCATGGTCATGTTGAATAAAAAAGTATACGCAGTACTGCCGGATAATTGGTTCACGACATACGGTTTTGTAAGCATGAGTAAAATAAAACCGTAAAAGTTTCCTCGCAATTACTCTCGGCAGATACATAAAAGTTATCACTTTATATTCCTTTTTGAAAGACTACACCATGTGTGGCTCCATTGAATGACTTTTTAAAGGTTTATACTACCAATCAACTCGATAAAGACAGCATAATAAAAAATTACGAACCAAGATACCAAACTGTCGGCTTATCAAAGAATGAACATTTTCCTCAGCATTTACGCTCATTTATGCAGCATTTCCTTGAAGCTGAGAGCATGTAAAATTACCATGCGATGATAGTAAATAATACTAGTTTTTACTTGATTGTATGCTTAAAAGCAAGTCAGCTCATGTCATCGCTTTCTGACGTTGTTTTGAAACCTTGTCATCCAATCGGAAATTTAGTCACCCGAAATACTGTTCTCTAACATTTCTAGCATGGAAGAAGAAACTACAATGTTAAAGTGAATACCAAACCAGAATCTAGCTAGTGTTTAATACAAATACTCAATATTATTGTGCATATTTTCAATGTAGAAAATGAACATTCGTGTTATTGAAATGTAGGATTACGGGTGTTAGCGGATATTGTCAGGTTGCCCCAGTCAAACCTTCTGGAATTTATACTCATTCCAAGTGACTATGTGAAGTACGCGAGGGGTGTGTGATAAAGTGGGATTTCAAGCTTTGAATACAATCAGCTTCTTTGTGACTATTGGTTAAACTTTGTCAGTGTCTATTGCAAATTGCGATTGAGATTCACAATGAGTGCAATGTGAATTACAAGCATGCAAATCAAGTAGATATAAACCCCAATCTAACGTAAGTGTGCTGGTAAAGGGTTTAGCCTTCTACAACTTGCACCTAACATCTCCACAGTTTTATGGATAGAATCAACAAGAGCAAGGAACTTGTTTATATAATACGTCTTTACATCATGTAAAATGATAATTGTTTCATCTATATTGAATAATAACAATTCATAAACTTTTCGTTTTGTTTTACACTGAGTAAAAAATGTTAGCTTTAAGCTGTATTCAAAAATATTCAAAGTTTGGTTGACAAACTGTCCAATATTTATTACAAACTTGAATGCAAACATAAAATTAAGGTTTTGTCGAGCTTTGGTTTCCAATTATGCAACTCATTGCATTACGTATTATAACTCATGGGTACAGACTCACTCGACTGTTATAAACGACTTTTATCTTGCCTTAGGCACATTGAGCGCGCGTGACGCACTATCTCTCCACTCGAAGACCTTCCATTCAGACCCGCTTCTCACACCAAATGCCATCAAACAGAGACATGCTTCCATGTGCAATATGACTAACTGGACAATAATATATATATATATAAGTATAAAAATCACACACACAAATGTCATGCCACTCCGCAGAATAAACAAAAATGATATATAGCTAACATATTCACCATCCGGCTCGACTTCCAATACACAGCACGGGAACACTCCACCACACACACTCGGCTCGAAATCACCCATTCTTTACACGATCATCGCATCACCTCAAGCCTGCACTCTCGGTAGCTCATGATATCAAGCTCGTATCTCGAAATTCTCTCACTGTAACACTACCCGTTTGTCCTATAAAACTTATAGCGCTCGATATTACTATACCAGATCCTACACGAGCTTCGGCACTGCACAGCTTCCTCTTCCCATCCACGCACTCCCCTCAATACAGAGACCTACTCAACCCTCCCCGTGTCATTCCTCCCGCACTCTCAGTACTTACACACGCGAGATAAAATCTCCGTAAATCTCACTCTATATATACCATACATCTTGGTCTCTCACTCTGAACTGAATGAACTCGGTGCACAGACGCCAACCCAGCGTCTACGCGTCCCTATCGGTGCACACACTCGAAAAGGCCGACATCGCTCTCTCATCCACCTCCCACCCCAGATCCCCGCTACAACGTCGAACCACCTCTCTCGCCGCGCAACGCACACACAACTTCGATCGACCGCGCTCTTCCTCATTCAAGCTATAATATTATAACTCTCATTAAGCTACTAAATAGCCGCAAAAAAGTATGGCGCGGAAATGCTGATAAGACTATTCGAGTCATCCGCTATTTTCACTTCCCAAAAAAATTTTAAAAAGGGGACATGAATCAATCCATTGTATTGCTTTCTTTTGACATGCTCAAGTCGCACCAAATGCATTTTGACCTAGATATGACTATATATACAGAATACCATAGTTGTCAAAGACAACCACGAGTTTTTGATATTTTTACTGTACACTGCTTTCTGATCATAATACATGCGAGATACCCCTTGTATCGCGTCACACTCTTCTATCTCGAGAAAATCGCGAGTTGGCAATGATGTAGACACACTGTTTTCGCATATCCTTTTAGCTTTCAAAATGAAATAGAAATGTTTTATCACCAAGCTGCGTGCGCACACTACTCTTAGCGGCGCAAAATACTGCCGTAAAGATCTACTCTCCTAGATGTTCGATTTTCTTATGCTTGAAAGTCCTTTTAATTATGCTCTTTAACGAGTTTGTGTTTCCAAAAACTGGTATGGAGCGCGAAGCGGGAAATGTGTAATAAAAGTTTAAATGACACAAAATGACAGTTATAATGAAACACGTCTCCTTGTTAACGTTGTCAAATATTTCAGCATTTTTTTGATTGGTCGTTATAAAAGACTAAAAACATGGCTACATCTACAGCAGTTGCATTGATGAATAGGTGTAGTAGTGGCGGAAGTCACTCATTTATGTGGAAATGCCTTGGACGTTTAAATAAAGGTTGACTAGTTAATGCCCTGTTTTATTGACCTGATGGAATCTGCAACGGATTTAAATCAAATCCGTAACTGAATTATTTAAAATTCATTTGCAGAAAAAAACAGAGCTACTTATTTTCAAGTGTGTCAGTTGTATGTGGAAGGCAGACGGTATAAATGATATTGATTACGTCCAGCAATATCCTGCAGTGCAGTGTTCAACTTACACAGTAAAAAGTAAGTCATAATATAATATTTTTCCCTTGTCCCTCGCGAGTATTATTTAATACCTTAAAAGGAACAAAAATGATCCTTGATTCCAAGGAAACGAAAGACGCATTTTTATTCGCATCGAATACATTTAGATACTGATAATTATATTTGTCAAAAAATTAAATATATGAACATACGTATTCTACATACAGTTGGTTTTGCTCCAAATTTATACGTAATAAATGTAAAATGTTCATAACTTTTCATGTCAAAACTTTCTTAGAAGTTATTCACGTCAACTGCAATATTCAACATTATTTCAAGAGAACAAATATTCTTATTGAAACAAAAACTCTGTCTTTTATTGAGTAATTCCTTAATGACCCCCTTTTTCCCGACTAATTAACGAAAAGTCTACTTCAGCTAATTAAGCAAAAAATACTGCAAATATGAGGCATTAGAGAAACAAATATAAAGATTTGTTGCACGTGATCCGGTTTTAAATACTCAACTGGAATATGTGAAGTTTTATAGGTTAGTTGAATCAAGTCGTCAACTTTTATTGCCATATAGATCCAGACGTATGTAGATGGGTAGAAACGCAGTAAAACCATGTATTTTTGTCTTATTGTGTCTTATTAGCGATCAGTGGAGGTGAGTTTTAAAAACTGGCTTGTATTAGATTTATATCAAATCATTATTTCAACCCAATTCTTTGGAGGTGGGATACTTGTGTGAAAAAGTCTGCAGTGACGTCTGCTTCGTTTTCAATTCCTATTGTTTCACGAACAAGCAAGAAGAAGAAGAATCAGTACCACAATCTAGTTTTTCATGGAATATATAAAGAGAGGTGTTTTCTCATGGAAGGTTTATTCAGGAAAAGCGAACTAAGACACCACAATCCTCTATCCATAAACTATATTGGAATATTTGTTTTGTGATAATCAAAGCCTTTTTAAATATGCATTAAGAAAAAATAATAAAACGTTGGTTCGATTTGGTTCAAAAGACTTCGGAATCTTTCCGTACTGGCGATTTATTACTTCAACAATCTTCTTATTCAACAGCAACGCAATTAAAACCTCGAAGAGTAAGATAATTTGGATTGGTAATTTCCTTAAAATGTTTGTTAACTTTCTCCTTCTTTAATATTATTATTACAATTTTTGCAGATGCAAAGTGCTCATAACTGCGCTCTCTGCAAAAACCACGGGAAATGGGTTCCGAGCAGGAGTCACAAACGATATTGTCCTTGGAAAGAGTGTAACTGTCCAAAGTGCGCGTTCACATTGTATCGTCGTAAAGTAGTGGTAGCCAAAGTAAGTCTGCATTGAGCAAATTCTTCACAACGAAACGATAATGATAATGGGTCATTTTATTTGTGATAGATTGCCTGTAAAAGAGCAATGGTTCAAGACATGGAAAGAGAGAGGGAGATGATGAGAGTGGTATCTGTGGACATGATTCCCAAAGGAAAATGTAAATTCTCTTCCAAAAATGTCAAAATAAATCACTTATGAAGACAGAAAGATAGGCTTAAGCAAATTGCAAAGGTCAACAACATAAATGCGCTTACTTTTTAAATGCAGGTTTTCAAAACAAAGGATCAATACAAATTGTGGATCCCAATAAAATATCCGTAAAACGTAAGGATAAAATGTTTCGCATTCCAACCGAGTGTCAAGTACACAGGCCAGGGGAAGACATTAGGGAAGGTTTTAATCTATCAGTTCCAAAGATACATGAAGATGTACAGAAGAGTACAGGTATGTTTGTCCAAATTTTGAGAAAATCAAAGTAATATAAGTCAACGTAGCTTACCATTATTTCTTTTATTTACAACCAACTTCATAGAAAAAAGTGGGCGAAGTGGGCAAAATAAGTTGGCAGAAAACCTTATCCTCTGGTTAGTTGCTAATCACGTGTATAAAACTTTGCACGCTGATACTTTCACCCTGGCCAAGGTTGGAAGACTTTAAACTTTGTTATTGAGAAACAAAATATTTTACCAACGCACATCAATCTTTTGTAGATTTTTATTATAATTTTATAGTAATATTAATAGTAAGATGTTGACATAACATTCATTCGTAACATTGCTTTCATTAACCTGGCTTCAATGAAATGACGTTGCAGAACTTTTTAAGATGAGTCTTCTACTGTAAACCTGAATGGTACAGAAAAATAAAAGTATATACCATTATGTGGCCTTCTTTCATCATCAACAAGAACAGCAAGCATGGTTTGCATACTTGGGGAAAGGATTGAGTAGTTTTCATAGATAGAAGCCGCTGCTTTGAATATCACTTGGAGTTGAAATCATTGAGGAACGTAACTCATCAATTAAATTCAGATGTCGTAATCCATGCAACGACCTTTCCCGTAGTCGTTCCCAATGCGATCGCTGAACTCTTAATGGTTTTGTTTTTAACTTTTTGAAAATTTTGTAACACAATGCCTTATTCAAAACAAGATGCCTATTGAACACAATATCCATCAATTTCTCTCGAATTATCTTGAACATTGGTCTTCAAGTTAGCGAGTAATGGAATCTATCTGCTTTTATTTCTAAATTAGCAGCGAATGTTCAGCCAATAAGCCATGAACGATTATTCCCATGCTTCATAAATTAATTTGACGTTTGTAGATGAGGCTTGTGACGCATGTGAAGGTGATTAAATCAGAAAATTTAGTAATTTTACGCTACTAATACATCACACTTTCAAATATCCCACGTTAATCCAACTTGAATATCATTTTCCTGCTGGAATTGCGTTGATGAATAGGTAGGTTAATGATGTCGGTTATGTGAACAAAAAATTATCATTGAAGGTGAATATTTGTTGATTCAACATCTTCCTGAACTTGAGAAGGTTACATTGGATTTGAATCAAATTTTCATAATTTATTTTATTTGCAGTCTGCATACAACAGCGTAGAAACGTGCCCGTTTCATTTTGCTTCATAAGTCTGAACCGAAGCGGCTTTAGTTTATTCAGAGTTTTCACTTGTTACCAATACTTGTGTGGATTTATTTTTCATTGGGGCTAGTCAACAATTTCAAGCAATATGCTCAAAAAGACTGTCTCCATTCTGGAGGGTATATATTATATAGCATTAGGTCTTGTTAAAGGGTTCGTATACGTTTTTATTTACTTAAGCTTAAGGAAAAGATTACTTCAGCTTATAAACGAACTTGGTCAGCGCACGCGAATTTCAGGCCCTGGATATCTAAAATAACTGAAACTGCTCAACCGACACAGTAAAAAATCATCATAAATCAACCCTTGATCTTATCTAATTAATCTATATTTCCAACAACAGAATTCCTATCTGTGATGGACGAGTTGGCAAAAAGCTACAAAAATATTTACCAAGTCCAATTTGGACCGTATTCCGTTGTATTCCTGAATTCACCAGAATTCATACAGGTAGATTCAACCAGCTTTCTTAAATACAATTTAACACAAAAATTACAATAAATATCGTTTAAAATTCGGTAGGAGCTCCTTTCATCCAGAGAAACCAGTTTGGTATCAAAGCCAAATTTTTATGACGCCATGAAAGCCTTTATGGGTGATGGAATTATGGTCTCGGAAGAAGAAAAAATGGAAAGGACGTCGAAAAAATATTGACAAGCCACATGTTTTCTTACAAGACACTTTCAGCCTTCACTACTTTCAACTAGGAGGCAACTAATTTGGTTAACGAGCTCGCAATTCTTTTTACTAATTTACCAGCTCCAGTATTTATGAGAAAGATTAAAAACCCATTAAAACGCACATTATTGTCGCAAATATATTGCAAATTTATGTTCGCTATGATATATTTATTGATCTCTTGTTTCAGGAGAAAATTTGACTCTGCCTACGAACACTAATGTGGGAATTTTCATTGCTGGAATTCACAAAAATCCGGAATACAACCCAGACACTGAGAGCTTCAACCCAGAATGATTTACTCCAGAGAAATGTCGTCAGAGGCATCCCTACGCGTATATTCCATTTTCCGCCGGACCAAGAAACTGTATTGGTCACAAGCTTGCGATGCTACAAATAGTAGTGTTTGCTGCTACAATCCTTCGTAATTATAAGGTTTCAACAAGTGACAAGTTGGAGAAAGTTGTGTTTGTACCACACATAAAGCTAACGCCTGTAACACCAATGAAATTTACGTTTCAAAAGAGAAATGTTGGTCAAGAGACAGGAAGAAATTGAGGATAAGATAAGAGATTTAGCGATACTGATTCTTTCAATGACCATAAAATAGATATGATGAGAAAACGAAGGAATGATAGCAATACCTAGTTTCACTGAATGAAGTTTACATTCAAGCTAAACAATGAGGATCCTGAATTAAATTAAAAATATGGCAAAATAGTTGTAAAACACTGTAAAACTGAGATGGCGCTAATAATAAATTCTGCAGGTTCTCTAACCCTTAACCAAAACCACATCATTTCTTTTGCAGTTCTTCCTTTTGTATCATAATACGTTCACCAAAAAGGTGTATCGGAGTTTTAAAGAAGTTTGGAAAGAAGCGTCAAAAGAAACTCAGTTTCACAGACATCATTCCAGATTCTCCGATGTTTTGTCGATTGCACTCACTGTCGACTAGAGGCAGATCAAGGCAAGGTGGTCAGGACAAGCAACTTTAAGGGGAACCTAACTTATCCCTGGTTCGACTTAACAGCAGCGAGTTGCAAGTAGAATGTACGATGCAAAAATCATTCCATTCATTTACCAACCAGAAGGTAAAGCAAGCATAATCCAAGTTTAAAGTCCTCTGCATTCTTGGAATTGAGCAATGTTCATCGTCCATATTTCTGAATAGTAATTAACCTCTTGTTTACGGTCATACATCCTGATTATTCCAGTAAAAAACCATTTAACATAAAGTTATTCAATGTGAAAGGGAATTCCATATAGTTTCTAGTCCCTGCAGTACTTACCAAAACCAGTGTCCAGATCTTATGGTCAAAAACTGTAACATTTCACTTTCAAAAAAGTTCAAACTAAAGTTAAAAAAAGTTTCCTTTCAATCCTCTACCTCTCATGTTGTCATGTTGGTTCATCCTCTGCTGAGTTGGGTACTGAGAAGAACACAAAAGCATTGAAACAACGGAATATATGTTAACTGGTTCTTGAGTTTATATTTTTCCCAATCGCATTATAAAGGACATACACGCTTTTGCAACTTCTATTTTTGCATACATAATCATTTTGAGAATCATTACATAAAAGTAGCTGAGTTGTGCAGTTTTAGATTTGTGTGGGCTACAAACGAGTTATCTAAATGCACTCTGCTCAAGTGCAAAATAAGAAGGCAATCGGTTTACAAACAAAAGTTTTCTCAAGCATATCCTAAGCAGATGAATCATACAAGTAATGCAGGATTCGGCAGCAAACATGATTCAGCTATTCAGCATTCGAGGAATGTTAAGATTTAGCTAACCTTGAACTATGATAATCTATTACCTTTTCAGGTTAAAAATGAAGTGACTTTCACATTAAACAATTCGTAGGGGTACTGAACCAAAACAAGTTGTTTTACAATATTTTCACAAAATTCACTTAGCAAACCTCCAGCCTTTTAAGTCCACATCAACACTATCATTATCACATCATTTATTCTGCTGTTTGTATGCCTGTCTTATTACCTGTTAGTAAAAACAACTAAAACCCATCACTTAGGTAAGTGGTCATTATTCCTATGAAAAACGTTCACACATGACCCAATCTTAAGTACAACGAATCTGAACTTGCATCACATGAACATGTAGACAATTTGATTTTTTTTGTATAAAAAGGTATTTAGGAAGGACAGTTTTTACTATAAATGTACATATAAATCCACTAAAAACGGCATAAATCACAGCAGAAATATGCAAGCAATTTGGTAAATGATGGAATATAATAAATTTGCATATTTAATCACCAAATACATGGAATATATAACGAAAACTCCGTACTGGATTGAAGAATGGAGTGCCGATTCCAGAATATTTATACTAAGTTTTGAAATTGGATAGTTATAATTCTTACAATCAGAAATCAGATGCTGGTGGGATAAGGCAAGTTGTTTGTCTACTGATAAATATAAAGTAAACCCACACTGAATTTTTCTGCTTGGTCGGATACGACCACGAACTCGTTTCTCGTTGAGACATTATTTATCGTATTCCTTTTAGCTTTCATTACTCCATTACTGCCACAATCCCTCATTGAGGCTGCATCTGTTGGAGGTTATAATTACATAAAAATTAGCAGGGCAGTATTTATTAGGCAAAGCAAACATTAGCTAAGTTTTTACCCGCTGCGAACAATACCACCAATCTGCACACCAGTTATTATACATAAAATATTGGAGTAATTTATTAATATGATCGTAGAGAGGCAACAAAGCCTTGAAGGGGAACGAGTGTTTGCAAAGTTTAAATTTAACAAAGCTTAACAAATTAAAATTTATGTAAGTTAACACATAATGATGAGCATGTACACAGCGGTAGCTACGGAAGTTGATATGAGAAGTTGCATACGAGTAGAAGTATTGATTTTTATCTAGTACGTTGCACCGTCTGGACAGCAACTAATTGCTTATTAATCTTTGCAACCTTAGTGTCATATACTACATTAGTTCAGACAGGGACCTAGAGCTGTATTGTGTCTATTTTACACGTGCTGAAAAGCCGATTTGTTTGATTATTGCAAATATTTGTAAGGAAGCTCAATCCAATCCTGGATTAGCTCTAAACGATGGTGACACTCGCTTTACACAGCTCTGAGATGTAATCATATGTGTGAGGTAATACATAATTGTGTGCTTTTTAAATTACTTTTAATGTTCTACACGTAATTAACTAGCCTAAAAAATGGAATTAACCTTTTAATGTTAGTAATGCTGGTACTTTGAAATCTATTTATAATTGCTCAAAATAATAATTATTGCTGAAATGATATGAGTTGTAAAAAATAGTTCCAGGAATCATCATATTTACACACAAAACCAGTTTTTGTATTCTTTCATTATGACACACGGGAGCTCACATCTTACATCCACCCTCAATTTTGTAAATTATCCATGTTTATATAGCTGCTCTCAGATAAAATCTTACATCTATATCAACTTGTATACGTTTCTCGTTTGATTACTAGATCATACCTACCTGGCAGTGTCCGTCATTCGGTTAGATAAAATATTTATGGCATGAAGAATTTTTTTGGATATTAATATCTATATTTATTTTGCGATGAAATTGATACGTGGGCAGTTAGAAGAAGCACTCTGCTACAACTTGTATGAGTGGGTGTTAATAATTACTGGCTTAATCGGATTGCCTTTATTGTTCTGCAATTACTTAATTAGCATGAATAATAGAATAATCACAGCTATAAAATATTAATACATACTTACTCAAACAAAAATGCCGCAGTTATGAGTAGCATGAAAACTAAAATAAACTCTTTCATCCGGTGATTACTTACAGACAAAACCAGTTCTTGTACTTTTTCATTATGATTCCCTATCGTTTACATCTTACAAGCATATGCGATTTTGTAAACCATGATAACATGAAAGCATCATCTTCCCTTCTCACATTCACATCTTGTGAAATGCTCATTTCATTTGTGCTATATGTTTGAGATAAATGTAGTTTCAAATTATGACTGTATAAAAATTGAAAATTTATTTTCCAAGTGGTTTTCAGACAATTGTATATTGCTTATACATTATAAATAGACACCAATTCAGTAAATTATTTCACTGTATTTAATTTGAAACATTCTAATCAACAAGAAGAAAGAATCAAATTTTTCCATCTCAATATGTGTGACTGTTTCAGGATCTCCCTCGATGAATGAGATGAACTGTTGAATATGCAATCCTCAATATTGTACCAGCGAACATTTTCACCGAATATTTAATTCGGGGCGAAAGTGCTTCCTGGCATTTATAAAGGAAAATTGAAGAGAGTCCGTGTCAGGTTGCGTTGTCTAGAATGGAGAGCAATCCAGGGTTTGATACCCATGCCTTGAATCAATTAACTACTGCAATTGCTGAAAAAATCAAATTAAAGTCAACGTTTTTATGCACTCATCAACCAGCAAAAAAGCAACAAACAGCTTCAAACTTTTTTCACACAAACAAACAACTACAACAAAAAAAAAAATTAGTAAGTCCAAATCATGGCACTTTTTTAAATTAAGTAATTCCAAACAGCCTGGATTGCAGTCGAGTATGCTGAGATTTCAATCCTTAATTTTGTACCAGTGGGCATTTACACCAAATATTAAATTGCACGGCGTAAATGCGCACTGGTACTCATATAGGAAGATAGTTTTTGTTGAGTTTACGCTAAAAAATTAATGCACAAAAACGGACAGCTTTTTATGCAGGCGCCTAGCAAGTGTCTGGTTTCTACCGATTGAAATTGAAGTTCAGAGTTGGTAGGTGTTTAAATACTCCTTCTGAATCATAATGCGCACCAACAAATTATACTGCATTTACAAAACTACTCCTCCCACACTCTTCACCTCAGCCACCGGATCAGACACCGGGTGCATGAGCCGTCAAGAATTCTAGTTTTTATAACTGAAACCGATTAACATTTTTTATTAAATAATGAACGTTGTATTTTTAAACATAATAATGTTCTTTTGTATTATGCCTGTACTCACACAACAGTAATAACTTTTCCATCCTTATAAGGATTTACAAACGCTCAAAATAGGACAGCGTGATAGAATATGAAGTAAATTGCACTTGGGTAGTTACACGAAAGTGAAAAAATGTAAAATAACATAAAACAAGTACATGGGTTGATAGGCATTTTGAGTTTCATCATAAGTGCATTTTTCGCAATGTTTTATCTGAACTGATGTCTACCTAACTCAATCGGCTTGTCTCATAAATTGTAGCTTTTTCCCTTCAAACTTCTGTTTTCAACAAGCTACATTTTGTTGATGATAAAAATGCACCTGGCACGTGTTTGACCTCGAAGAAATAGATACAAAATTGCTTGCAAATTACTCTCTTAGTTATCTACTTTGGGTGTTTGGTAGGTACTGGAAACGGGTCGGGTTGGTTATAGATATGTCCTGTAAGCCACGGTTTGAGAAAACAACCAGGTTTATCAGTATATGCGGATTCGACAGGGTGAAGCACCCTATTATTAGTTTATTGCTACATAAATATGCTGGCGCAATGAAAAAATAATCCAACAGCCGTTTCCTGGGACATTCATACTTTTCTAGATGTGTCTCGAATTTTCAAGTATTTGCACGTGCAGTTTTTTCAGTTGTCTAGAAGTTTGGATTTGATGCGTACATGAGTAAGTTTACTTGTTGAGCAAACTTTTCTTATCACATGAATAATGCAAATAATGCACACGTAAAAAGTTTCAATTTGCAAAAAATTGCAATATCAAAATACCCCAAGTTACAAGAGCAAACAATGTACATTCATTCCGGCTTATTATGTAGCAAAAATCCTTCTGTTACATGACAATCATAAAACAAGCGGACTAGAAACAGCAACGGTCGATGTATACCGGAAGTTAACATTTTTTGGTTGTTGACAGTCAGAGTAGCAAGTTGCAAGTAGCAATTTTGCAATGCTGAAGACGCGTATTTGCAAAAAATAGTCCCAGACAAAATGTACTTCTGTATTACTACAAAATGTAATGATGCAGCAATCATTTTTCAATCAATCAATCAAACTTTTGGTCATGGATTAAAGTAATTACTTTATTCCTATTTTAAAACATTAAGGAACTACATGGGTGTCAATTTGCCCAATGTTTTAAACAGTTTTTCAGCTTTATTAGCATTAAAATCATGCATGTAATGCAATTTGGAGCTTATTGTAGCGGTACATGCACATTGCAAAGTAAATTATTACACACATTCAGTTCTTCAAGCATCATTCTTAGCTCTGTCTCTTGCTGAGAGTGAAAGACGGTCGAGTAAGCTAAGGCAAGCTGGAATGAGCAACAGTAACTCTAAGCGAGCTTAACTTATCCTTGGTTCGACTTGACAGCAGCGAGTTGCGAGGAGAATGTACGCAACCGAAATCCTCCCGTTCTTTTCTACTGCAGAAACTACACAAGCAAAGCTGCTATTCTTCTCATTGCCAACTTGCCATAAATCGTTGTTGCTGCCTTGTTAGCAGACAAACCAATATATCGTTCTCATTTTTTCCGTTTGTATTTAATATAAGTGTTAAATAATAGTGGTTTTGCTTGGAATTCTCATTTAAAATATAATGGTTAAATATAATCTAATTAGTAATTACACGAATTTTAACCTAGGTTATAATTATTGTGTACTTTTAATATATATAACCTCACTGAAACAGAATTTGGAAGGCTGCATGAATCATTGTGTAGTTTACAATAGTACACGAAGTCAGTATATAAAAATCAAGTTAGTTTTGTGTCAAATCAAGAGCACACATGATTTTAAATGTTTTCCCCAATGTCACAACTTATTTTTTACTCAATCAACTATTAATTTACAGTACTGTAAGAGTTTTAGAAGAAATCCTTTGGCATTGAGGAAAGTAGCCATTTAGACGGATGAGAAGGAAATCCTAGCTATCTAAATGGTGACGGTTTTCAATGTCACAGGATTACCAATTACAATAAATATAACTTTCGAAGTACATTCTAAATCGAGTTTAGGAAAATAACACATTCAACAGTAACCAGACATAGGCCAATTTACAGAATTAGATTGAGCGTACTATTATTAACATTCTTCAAATCCTAGGACGCTATTTTAGACGTAAAAACTTCACAACCGCATTGAAAATAGTACAATAAATTCAAATAACTGTGCTTACACCTTAATTTATGCTTCAAACAGGTCACAGAATACTTATAAATTTAAGTGCAGTGCACTAATGGTAATATTTAATTCTGAGTTACAGACCAGTGTAAAGTCACCATTCAGGGCGATTAAGAAACTGATATTTATTGATGTATCATTCAATCAATCAAAAACAAATTATACAAATATTCTATTTTTGTCCTTCGAGCGGATAATAATGAAATATTAAATTCTCTTCCAGTCTTATGTTGACTGAACTCTGGAAAGAATTGAACACGTTTTCGAAGTGGAGTTTATCATTAAGAATGTATCATGCTTCCGTTTTGGTTGAATGTTTTCTGTAAATAATACAAAAATAAAAATAACACGTTGACACAAAATATTTATACATTAATAGCGAAATAGTGTTACCTCATACTCACAAAGTCAATGCAGGTTCTCCCAAACCACCATCAAGAGTTGTGGACATAAATTCATATTTTTTGACACATTTAATGCATAGTCCTCCCAGTCAGCTTCACAAGAAAGTTACAACTTCTTTAGTTCACAACGGGTTTTTCGAGCTGTTTCTTGTGATGACTAATAGTGAAATGTTAATTTTATCCAGGTTCTTCCTGCAATCAAAACAAGATAGAACCCATTTGCTACCAAATTTTTAAAAAAAATCTTCAAGATAAACATGTCGTACTTACCATGAACCACTTCCAAATGTCAGAATATATCAAAAACTTCAACATTTCACCTTCAAGAATACCAAAGTTTGGAATTCAAACTGAAACTGCCATGAGCTGGAGTAAACTTAAGGTAAACAACATTGATTACTTGTTGAGCTGAGTTTACATTGGGTGTGTAGTGTTTGCTTTGTGAAATCTGCTTGATTCTTCTCAGTTCTCACTCATCTGCTTCTTATATTAGTTGGACCTTGAACTTCTGTTCCAATGTGAACGCACACCAAATCCTCTAAAGCAAGGGCTAAGAACGGGATGGTATTGTGTTGTCTGTGGTTCTTCTCGTCATTCTCTGAGTTCTTGAGCCAGCAGCCAAATCGAAACCAAGCAAATGGAATCCTTTCAGTATACTTTCATGAGAGTAGGTGACTGTAAAATCAATCAAAGACAAAATTAAATGCACAAATGCACTCTGATACCGATTTACGATGTCTAGAAAATATTTAAAAAACTGGAAATATGTATTATACATTAAAAGTATTACACCATTGATGACTATAGATACTTTTTAAATTTCGAATAGGACATATTCACAGTAATTTTAATTCATCTTTTTAATTGCTTGCAAGCGTTTCCATTATAACTGACTGTTTGAAAAATTAAGGAACGTCAACGTATGGTAATTAAGATTGCATTCATTTGTATGTCATGTTTTACTTGTGGCTAACCTAAATGAATCAAAATAAAATAGCAATTCGCACATATTCCTTAGTAAACCCTTCTTCCGCTGCACTCATAAAAATATCCTAAATGATAGAATCCAATACATTTGCTACAACATTCCACCCGAAATCTACATTGTTTCTCTACTATTGATAAATATTTTTATCGTTGGAGTGAATTTTTTAGGTACAAATGTATGAGAACATTATAAGAGAATAACACTTGCAGTATTGAATGTGACATTTCAAATTTAAATATAACTATTTAATGAATATTAAAAATACCCCGAAAAGGGAAACTAGAAGCCTAGCTGGATCATTCTCACTTGCAATAATGATAACCAAGTTTTTATATAATGTTACTTAATATGGTAGAAATTCCCCAAAATACAACTCACTGGCTTACAGAACAATTGACGGTGACAATGGATGAGATGTATCTACGAGCCTTAAAGTAAAAGTACATTTTTAAATTAATAGTAAAGCACTTTGTGTTACATAGTTTTACACAGCTTTACTTCCTCATTTTGTGTCTATGTATCTCCTGATGCAGAAAGTTAAATATTCATTCATATACATTAAAAAACTGTTTAGATTTCTATTTTCTATGTCTCTCTCTGGACTAATATTTATCTTGGTAAGTTTTAATATGCTATTTCAGTTCTGAATACTTTTACATCCCAATAACAATACTTAAACTGCTGAAAATTCAGTTTCAAAGCTTCCGTTTCAGACTTTGGAAGTGAGCAATAATATCTGCTACTGTTGCAAGTATTATTAACTCCTGAGGATAATTCACTCCTCCACTGAAATGAGCTGTTCTCTGGAATACCAAAATTGAATCTAGTGAGAAACTCACAATTCTGTACATCTGTAAATAATTTATGTAATTTAAGTCTCAAACCAAAGCAACTTCTCCATCCAGGAAGATTGACAACCAACCAAGAATTTGTATCTTGTATCATCATTCCTGTCCAGTTTACGTGAAATACAAATCCGTCCAACTATCTCATTAGCATTGTGTTAGTATTGTCGGGAATTAATTCCAGATATTTCAACGGCATTGATAAGCCTACCGAAATTCCTGTTTGGTTGTCATTTTTCTGTGGATAATAAAATCACAAAATGCAATGATGAAAAAATCATGTACATTCCATAAATGGAAACGACTGCTGTGCTTTTACACTCTCACATATTCCTACCTCTTCGAAAGATAGTAATACAGATGCTTCCAAACCAGCATCGAAATTCCTTGACATTCCTCAATATTTTTCAGGGATACGTTTAATTTCAATTGAATTATATCCATTATCACTTCGCAAACCAGCCTTCTTCCTGAAACCAGAACATGACATAATCAATTTGTTTAAAAATATACGCAAGAATCTTAACAGATATTTGATACTACGCTTACCAAGAAACAGCTCCAGCTGAAATTGTTTGTTAACTTTAATACTTCACCTTAAAATTCCAAAATTCAGGACTGAAATGGAAGTTGAGTTGAGCTGGAGATCAGTTGAGTAAATGTAAACAACACTGAATACTTGTTGAGCACAGTTTACATAGGGTATATTGCAATGTACATAATACTCTACTTGTGAGTGAGATGAATATTGAAGTAAAATGTTTAGTATACTCTTTCTACTTACAAACGCTGCAGGTTTGTGTATGTTCCAAGCTCATAGCGTTGTAAGCATGGGGAAAAGGCAGAGAATGGGTTAAGTCATCTTAAAGCGAGCATTCTGAGCCCAGAAACAAGCTAGCTCAACAGAGTCTCTAGAAAACCTAATATACCCATTTCTGTCATTATTATCAGCAACAGTCCACTATCTATGTCTACTTGGTTGAGGAAGACTAGCCAAGGAGTAGCAGCAGAGAGCTCTTTCGCCAAGAGCTAAGCTTTCAAACACCAAGCTGCTAAGCAGAGTTAAACTATCCTTGTTCAAGTCAACTCAACCGGATTTCCCGAAGATTGTACGGACACAAAATCTTCCAATGAACTTTCATTGCGATACAGCTTGTGAGCAAGCATGAAAGTCGAAACAAAGTAAATAAAGCTTACTTTAGTTGCATATTTAGTTGTAAAATGATGTTCACGAAAAGGTTCAGTAAACAATTATGAGGTGGATTTCAGTAAATGTTTTTAACGGTAATCTCAAATCAAGTTAACAAAATCGTCCCTGTTTGGTTTGATTTTACAAGTAGGTTTCATGTATCAAGTTACAAAGATTACCAGCTATTCGCTACACCAGAAATGTAAACGAGTCCTTCTTGAAGCGTTCTATATCCATAAACAGCCAGACGTGTTTCGTCATCACGTATTAAAAAATCAACTAGAAGTTTCCAGATCTATTTATTGTGTAGGAATCCGTGAGATTTACTTTTATCATCCTCATCATTTCTGTGCGTGGCTCATCATTTCATTTATATTATCCACATTTTATTAGCTTCTGTCCTGGTTTCATCTATTTCAACCCAAGCAATAATTTCAACATGATCAGATTTTTTCCTTTTCCATGCAAATCATTTCAATATCTTCTCACTTGTTTGATAAGATAAATCACCATCAATTAAGGTGACTGCTGATTGCCTTTACAAAAAAAACCAGTTTCAGCAGCGCTGCTAGATACTTAGGGAATCATCTTCAATAATAGGTTTGACGTAAGTAGAAATATAAGAAGTCGTAAAGAATAATTGCTTTGGCGAACAAGCTACGCGAAAACAGAGAGAGAGAGAAACCAACCAAGAATAGAGTGCAAATTATTGAAATATCTGCTCACTCTTTAGGTAGACAAATAGCAACCAATTCAATAATCTAAATCTTTATCAAATAAAGTAAATACTGGCTGGCTTTATACCAAACCAGTTTCTGCAGCGCTGCTAGATATAAAGATCTTCCTCCTTATTAATGCGTTTGACCTAAGAGGAAAGATGAGACATCGTAAAAAAATAATTGCGTTAAACAACAACCTGTACGGAAGTAATGAGAAACCAACTCACCATACGATTCTAATAAAAGTCATGTGTTTGAATTTCACTTTGGCGTGTATTCAAATGAAAGGGCCTTAAATATTTCCTTTGGTTAATTAGGATAGTCCATTCTCGTTTATTGCTCAATCATGCTGAGAAACCTAGTGCTAAAAAACTATACGTATTTATAACTTATTATTATTGTATAAAATTCCAGCCATTCATTTCAAATTAATATAAATACCCATTCATGGACAAAAAATAGTCTACATTACAAGAAAGGTCTTGATTGCCGAGCATCTTCATTCATTGCCGTCCAAAAATGGTTGAGTTAACTTCCACCAAAGGAATCAGTGTGTGGATTCCTCCCCTGATTTCTGAACTCGCGAAAATAATAGCTCACTTTACAATATTTTACTTAACTTTTATACTACTGTCTGTCCCTTTGATATTAATAGTTTTGTTGAGAATTATTGTCTCAGTGTTTCTCCGCTTGTTTTACGCAGGACGATACACCATTGTGCCTGCGGATGACGCGTTCTTTTCCTCAAATAAACTTTCAAATACACTTAATGTCAATTTGGTTCTATTCCTCAACGGCAATTGTGATATTAACGAGTTGCGGACTAGGATTCTCACCAATATTTCCGTTGTCGATGAAGACTGGAACATTCCATACAAACGGCTTTTCCATGCAGTTGTAGAAAAATTTGGATTCTTATGTTTTGAAGACAAACGGAAATCCTTCGACATCAATCATCACGTCCGAATTAACCCAAAAGTTGAGAATACGCAACAAATCTATACAGAATCTGAAATGTTTTCGGCAATAGAAACCACTGCATCTCAGAAATGGGATTGTACACGACCACAATGGGAAATATTGTTAATTCCAAGAGTCAAGATGGATGAAACTGATCAAATCTGCAGTGCCATAGCACTAAATTTTTCTCATGTTTATGTGGACGGAATTTCGATGAGGAATTTTTTCAAGAATTGCGTTTTGGATCAGCCAACTCCCAAAGTAAACTTTGACACTAATAAAACTCCAAATTTACCAGGACATCTTATAAACATCATAACTATGATCAGGAACGCATTACTGTATATCAAAGTGTTTTTTATTGGGCCACATATATTTTTAAGAAACTTTGGATGTTCCAAAGAACAAATTTTATTTGAAGATGAAAATACCACACATCCTAGTTACAAATTTATGGGAAGAACCAAGCTGCACTTAAATATGGAAATGATAAAGCGTGTCCGAAAAACATTTACTTGTTCCACCCAAACAATTTTCCATTCTGCTTTTACCGGTGCTTTGAAAAAAATTGCAAAAAAGAAGAATTACCAAATTTCTCCGAATATCCTTGGAGCGCTTACAGCAGTTCGGCTGCCTTATCCCAACGAGCATCCGCAGAATAGGGTGACCTTACCGGCTGATTTAATGCCAATTGGAGTTGAAGACCATGTTCTTAGACTGCGCGAAATTAATGAAAAACTGAAAAACATGGTGAAACCGGAGAGTGTGCTTACTGGCGCATCTTTTGTTTATTTAATTGGACTGCTTCCTGCAAAGTTAATTTGTGCGATTTTTACAACCACTGTTAAGTTCGCTTATTACATTTCCAACGTGCCTGGAATCAGTGAGAGAGCGACTGCTATGGGAAAAGAAGTTCCAACTTTTTTCGGTTATGCTCCTTTGGCCAATGGAATTCGTAAGTTTAAAGCTGTCAAAAATTAATCCAGAATTTTCTGATTAATAAGTTTTCAATATTTTATATTTTAGGAGCTAATGTTACTTTGGTAACCTACAATGGGAATTTTTCGGCTGGAATTATGGTGGAAAAATCAGAATTTCTCAACACGAGGGATGATTTGGACCAGCTAATTGAAGAATTTGAAAATGAGGTACAATATTATGTAAATGCTTCATCTATAGACACGAAACCACCATTGAAGATTGATTAGCGGTGTAAATTATGGATTTAACTGACTGGTTGTAGTATGTTTTCGATATAATATCGTAATTTGGAGCACCAATGCTTTTATAACATTCGATTCTATACCAAGGTGAAAATAATCAATAAATTGTGTTAATGTTTATTCACTATTATCTATTAATTTTAACTGTAGTAGTTTCATTTTAGATTGAACTACTTGACTATTTAATATGCAGCGGCTAACTAAAGTAACCATGATTTCGAAATTATTATTTCATTTTGCATAACGCTCGCAACGATGCTTTTCTTGTGAACGATAAAAAACATACCAGGACATAGACAACAGGTTACTCACTGTAAATTGCCAGAATAATAAAAACATCACAATGCTACTCTTTCTAGCATACACAATCGTCATAATCATCACTCTATCATGCATCCTTGGTTTGTTTGCCTGGACAATTAGGCATTAAACTTCCTACGGTCCAGGTTTGCTTGAAAAGCCAATATGAAAAGTTGATCAGCCAGCAATAGTTGAACCTTGGTTCAACTTATCACAAACAGGTAATATGGATACGGTACTCAAACGAAATCTTCAAAGGCTTTTTTGCATAAGCATTGAGAATAAAGACTGAGTCAAGAAACTTTTTGCTCTGGTAGGCGCATTATAAAGTGATATTGAGTTACAACACGTCTCTTATACACGCTCCAGGAAACATGCCAAATTGGGCTACTTATCACAAATTGGCTACCCTCAATAGTAGGCCATGTGGCTACTCTTTTTTATACAAATAGGTATGGCAAAAAGTCAAAAAAGTAGCCATATTGGAATATGTTTGAGTCTCATTTTTAAACGTTCAATAAATCGTAAATCGGATTTCACCATCGGATTCAGGCATCAAATTACAACACAAATGCAGCATATGAGACTCTATTAGTTGTGGGTAAATGTCAGTTTTTTGGGAAGGGATGTGTTCCACGACTACTATCCATGTATTCCAACATAGCCAAATTGGGCTTACTTTATCACAATTTGGCTCCCGTGTCCAATTTGGCTACTGTTATCACCATTGGGCTTACGTAGCCAATTTGGCTACTTAATCCCAAATTGGCTACCTATCCAATTTGGCTACTTTATCACCAATATTGGCTACCTATCCAATTTGCTACTTTATCACCAAATTTGGCTACTATCCACTGTGGCTACTTTATCACAGAATTGGTTATGCAACGTTTATGGCTACTTATTACTCGATAGGCTACATAGCAATTTTCTGGTTTTAATCAGCAAGTTGGTAAGATATTGCTCAACAGGTATTCATTGCCCCTACTTTATAACATACTTGTAAAGGCGGTTTATGGGAAGCTTACCATGATTTTCTTTCAAGCAAATTGTGTTCAGTGTTTAGCCGAGCACATCTTTCTGTGTGTGATGGGACGTAACACGGAGAATGATGAGCAGCTTAGTAAAAGTAACATGATCAACTGAATACTGGAAGAACAGTGAGCTTTAAAGCGAAATTCCGACTTACTTTCATGCTACCATTTGACCTTCGAAATAGGATTAGTTCGAAACCCAGGCCTCATGTAGCAATACACGTATCCATTACCTACGTTACGTTGCGTTATGTATTCGACGTTTACCTAACGACGTTGTACGTTGTTGTATGTCTTTTGTTTGCCAAAATTTGTATTTTTCAATATACAATAATGAATTTGCACTACGACCGGACTTATTATGCAATATAATGCTTTAGTATATATGCATTTTATGACGTTCCTGGCCCTAGTAAAGATCCAATTTCTACAAACCATTCTATTATAGGCGCAAACTGTCACTCGCAACGTAATTGGCATATTTGAAAACTGGTAATACTACGCACACAACCATGGAAGTACGAAATAAAAGCGTTTTACTCGTGACACTTACATACGTATGAAAAAATTTAGAACAACGAATCAAGGATTTAAAGCTGATAACACACGACAGTTTTGTGCATACCAAAAACTTAAACCAAGAACTCAAAAAAAGGATTAGCTGTAACGTAATGGCAATTTGTGATAAAGTAGCCAATTTACTAGTAGGCCAATTTGGTGATAAAGTAGCCCAATTTGGCTAAGGTAGCCATTTGTGGTTATATAAAGTACCAATTTGGCTAGGTAGCCATTTGGTGATAAAGTAGCCAATTTGCTAAGGTAGCAGTTTGGTGATAAGTACCAATTTGGGCTAGGTTAGCCAATTTGGTGATAAAGTAGCCAATTTGGGCGCATGTTTTGCCTGGGAGGCTGTTATAGGAATAAAACGAGAAATGCTGGGGAAAATGCAGCAAACCACTGGCCTGTTCACACAGCTATCACTGAATAAACTTTCCTACCAAATATTTTATACTGTTTTTAATGGAGTTATGTTTATTGATTTTTACGTGGAGCAATATTAGATATTACAAAAATTTATGATGGGTGTTGCCAATCGCCAACCTTTTAAGCAACAACGTTATTTTCAATCACTTCAGTGTTTTGAGCTTGTTAGTATTTCGGTCTACCTGCTAAAATATTTTCCTAACAGAATGACGCAAGGAAAAGTTTGTAAACAAGTTTTTTACCTGTTGATTATTATAATAATTCATCAAACCACAATGTAAATGACTTTATAAATAGTTTTTCCTGGAAAGTGAAGATGAGTCTCACGGAGAAGAAGCATGCTACGCAAACTTGTTTTGTCTGGGAGTACGTTTTATATCCTGGTGTATGTCTGGTTCTGTTTATAGAGGTAAATGAATCCGTCTAGAAGCATTTCTTCATACTTCGAAAAACAGAGACGCTATATTCTATAAAAGAGATATATTTCAAACATTTAGGAATCATATAGTTTCTTCTTTCGTTTGACATTGACTAAAACATAACTCATAACCACAATATTTACCTTAAATTCTACAATGAACTTGTCAACAGCTCAACAACTGTTTCTGGGAGTGTTTTTATTGTGTCATGTAGCCCCAGGCGAGTTTGCAGGGCTAGATGAGTCCCTACTTCATATAGGAGATTTTATGGAGTTCCAGGTTGGTTTGCAAGCTGCATGTGCTAGTGTCCCTGGAGGAGAAAATGCGACTGAAGAAATCAAAGTAAGTTGTTACACATAAGATAATATATTTTATTTTTAACAAGTAGGAAATTAAAAGTTGACCACATTTTCCCAATGTATTTCAAAAGTTACCACAGACGAAAGAAGCTTATTTGTGATTTGGGCCAACATTTGTAACCACCCTGATGAATACTTCAAGTGTTGGGATACCATGAAAATGGAAACTTTAAGCAAATGTGGAAAGAGCAAGAGCGCTATGCTTCCGGCTCTTTATAAAACGACTGTGACATCCTTTTGTGAGAAGGACAAGGGAGCAAAAAAGATTGGTTAGCTACTAAAACAAATAATGTGTTATTTACTTAATTTACTACTGAATCACAATAGTATTCAATTTTCAATTATTGAAATGTTTTCAGCGGCGATGAAGAAAGCAGCTGAAGAAATTGGCACAAAGAAATGTGACAAACCGAATACGGGATATTGGACGGAATTTTGTAAAAACTTGTCACCCAACTTCACCGCAGCAGATCTTTGTACCCGACACACAGCCATAAACCAGTGTATGGAGAGAGATACTTGTGATGATATCGAGTTGGGTAAACTGATAAGAAAAAATTATGCCAACCTGAGGCCACTATTACAATGTAAGAATTAATATTGGAATAAAATAATTTCGTAAACTAAAAATAAATAAATGAATTCTGCAATCTTAGAAAGCGGTTTGAATGGAATGATAAATAATCTTTATTTGATTTTTGGCGATAGTATAATACTTTATTTCTGAAAGAAGAAAACTCATTTTTTAGGCATTGGGTAAATTCTGACGTGCAGGGCAGCCTCCAAACATAACAAATAACATCGTCATCATCATATACCAATGCTTACCACGAAAAGATATTTTGACTTTGTCACTTTCTGTCTTGCTGCCTAAAAAATTAAGCTGGAAATTGGATGCGTGACGCACTGAAAAGATGCTGCAGAAACTCGTTTGGTTCTTAAGCATTCTGAATTTAAAATCTAGGCACGTGTATCTTACATATTCAAGCTCCAAGCAGAACCTGATATACAACACACTGCAATATTAGACGAGCATACATTTATCCTATAAAAGTGGTGGATTTTTAATACACCCGTATCACTCCAGTTTGGTCTTCCTTACGACTTCAAGAGTTGTACCCCATTACCCCCGATTTTTTACATAAAATTTTATCATGAATTTTTCTAAGACCCAAACGTTTCTAGGAGTATTTTTAGTATGTCAAGTAACTCCAGCTGTTTTTGGCCAGCTACAATCAAACCTAATTCATTTTGGAGATTTTATGGAGTTCCACGTTGGTTTGCAAATCGCATGTGCTAATGTAACTGATGGAGACAAATCGATTCAAGAAGTTTCGGTAAGCTGATACCAAAAACTAAAATACATGTTAAAAGTTAAAAATTGTCGGTTATTATATAATGTTTGTCATCTTCTTTCAGGCAACATTTTCTCAATGTCTTTCAAAACTGACTAAAGATGCCAAGGATTTATTTGAAACCACCACCATCATCTGTAAACGTCCTGCACATTACTTCCAATGTTGGGATAATATGAAGATGGAAACACTAAGCAAATGTGGAAAGAATAAGAGACCTATGCTTCCAGCTCTGTATGGAACAACTCTCTCATCCTTCTGTGGGAACGATAACGGAGCAAAGAAACTTGGTAAACTTTTAAATATATGCAACATCAAATTTTATAGAATTGAGTTCACATTTACGTTTTGTTTACAGCGGCCATGAAAAAAGCAGGTGAAGAAATTGGCTCTGAAAAATGTCCTGAATCGACTGGAATTCATTGGTTGGAAAATTGCAAAACTTTATTGCCCAACTTCACCACCCCAGATTTTTGTGACCGACACGCAGTCATTAACCAATGTGTGGAGAAAATTAGTTGTGATAGTATTGCATTAGGTAGATTGGTACGAAAGTATTATGCTGACTTGAGACCTTTGTTACAATGCAAAAATTAAGGATTCATTTAAAACCTGCATTTATTTTCTGTATGTTGATATGACAAAGTTCGCTTTAACAAAATGATTCTGATTAGTGTTAATTGAAAAAGAAGCAGTTATCCGATTTCATTTGAAGTATCAGTCTATCCACGCATGTTAGTAATAATGTATTGTCGGACCTCGATTACCACCACATGCCCCCACATGACTTAAAGCCACTCCTGTGAGAGGTAAAGCAATTAGGTTGAAAAGTATCTATTTTAGTTTATATTTAGAATAAAATTTGTTTTTATGTAAAAGTTACCTGCGCAATCCAATTCACACTCATTTCCATACGTTCGGCCATCCACTCCACACATTGGAAACCAAGTCAAAGGACAAAAAGCACAGCCTCGAGGACGTGGGCGAGGAATGGTTCTAACACGACCCGACCATGGAGCACAGTCCCCTTCAGAAATCACCAAAAGTCCGAGGACTAGCATGCAAATCTCAAGTAGTGCTAGAAACGACTTCATATTGACTGTTTTAGGAAGGTTTAACTGAAGTTGAGGTGCTAGTTTGGATGCTGAAAGTAGCTGATAAATTATGATTGTATCTCAAACTTAAGAAGGTGTAGACGCAAAAATTAACTTCTTAAATAAACGACGTAGACTAACAGCAAAGCCATTAGAACACGCGCTCATAAAACGTTTGACGGGAACAATTATAAGTAACGACATACCAACAGTTTACTACTCATACTCAATGTCTCAACTAGAACATCCTACCAGCCTAGTTTTTTATTTATAGCCCAACGAATTGCTTTGCTCACGTCATTGTATTCATATTTACAGTTGGAGTCTATATAATAATGAAAAGACAGTGCAACGAGAATCAAAGCAAAACTAATTGGTTAAGAATGCAAAATATTGGCAACGGCTGGGTTTTATTAATAGTTGTAGCTTGAAATATTTCATATTTCGGTTTTTTGAATCGCATAATGATTTATAAGTCCATCCATAAACTACGTAATAAAAAAGCACAAAGAATATGCAAAAAACGATGCAGTTTTAATTAATTCTGAACTGATTGGCCTCCCACAGTCTAAATGCCAACTAAAAATGTTTTCAATCGGTCTTAATTATCACATTTGTAATAAAGAACAGTTTGCTAACAAACAATTCAAAACAGCTAGTACTCGATAGTGCAAAAAATTGATTATCCAAAATGGCTTGCAATAGCTTGGGGTACAAAGCTCATGTAATATCATCATATTTTTATGATATTCATTGTATAGTATTGATTTGTATGCTTTCTTGCTTCTAAAAAATTCCGTATGTAATCATGATCCCAACAAAAACCATTTCAATTCCACATGACTTTGCATTGCATAAAATGCAAAATAATGACAGTTATGTGGCACCGCCTCTTCTTAAATTGCAACCATGCAATATTTTTTGCGGAGTTCTTGACACCGCTGATGTTTTTACTGCTTTGGTTAATTTGTCTTCAAATAAAATCCAAAGATTGTACCACTTTCATGTTCCTGTCAACCTTGACCGCTCTCTGGGTTGTCTTGTGTAGAGTTTCAGGCTATGTTTTTATTGCTAATTCGAGATTTTAGGCAAATACCAATCTTCTTCACTGCAGGTTACATAAAAAGTTGTTACACAAGAATAGAGTCTGGTTTTTGCTTGAAGTGCAGCTTCTTTTTTACCTGCATTAGACATTGTTTAATGCACGTGCTTCCAGTTTCTGGAGAAGGATGACAAAGCCCTCAACTCAGATAAAAGCAACGCGCTCTTGACTTTTGGCATCATTATCATTCTCACTGAAGCTAGGATCTCTGTGGTTTATTCAGAAATCTAACAAAATGGTTTCCACTCAAAGTCACGTTTTTTCAGCTGTACTCCTTGTATTCTGCCAATTTTCATCATGTGCTTTTGGACTGGAAAGCCTTCCCCATTTTGGAGATTTTATGGAATTTCACATCGGACTTCTTGACGCTTGTGTCAATGTTACTGGAGGGGAAGCCTCGATTAATTCTATTGCTGTGAGTTCGTATTTAAAAAATAAACGATTTTAAGTAGACAAATTTATACAAAATTTCCATACTATTTTTAGGGTGCTTTTGCGGAATGTACTCACCAAATCGTCAAGGATGAAAAGGAGCAGTTTGGAACACTTGTCGCAGTTTGTAAAAATAAAGAAGGTTATTTTCAATGTTGGGATAATATGAAAACGGAGACTTTAACCAAATGTGGAAAGGACAAGGAACAGCGACTTCCTACTCTCTATAAAAATACCGTTTTGTCCTTTTGTGGAAGTGACAATGGAGCCAAAAAGATTGGTAATTTATACTAACAATACTACTTACTTGTCTAACTTTTAACAGTAAATGTGAATCTTCATTATTAAAATTTACAGAGGACATGAAAAAAGCTGCTGACGATACCAAACCAGATGACGGTGATAATTGTCCCGACTCTGCTGGTATTCCTTGGTTAGAAAATTGCCAAGATATGTTGCCAACCTTTACCTCACCAGATCTTTGCCAGAGACACGCAGCCATTGACCAGTGTGTTGGAAAAATTACTTGTGAGAATATCGCCATTGCTAAATTAATCAGAGCTATGTACCGCGATGGAAGATCTCTGTTGCAATGCAATAATTAGATAGTTCTGAATCAAATAAGGTGCTATAAAGGTTGAATTTTGATACAATAAAGCACTACTGGTTTTTACCCACACTCAATCCTTTGTATGATGATTTATTTAATCTAAATTAAATAAAACTGCATAATTTCTTGCACAAAATTCAGTAGCATTGGTATAAATGCATCGTTGCATGCTCATCGAATATGGTTTCGTGTGAATGTAAGTTATTTAATATTCATACAAAACTGCCTGTTTATAATGCATTATAAAACCTGTTTGTAAACAGATGCGTGACTAACCACACACAACTATTTAGATGCGCTGGTTATTTCTGTTAAATAAATTAGCACTGAATGCACTTCCTTAAATGGTTTACTTGTTGTGTTGAAATTTACAATGCATCGCAAGCAACCTTAACACAAATAAAGGTTTGGGCAATTTTTCAATATGCATCACAATCACAGAATTTTTCTCATCTCCTAATTCTGGGTTGCTTTGTCATCTAATAATTATCATATTTGCGGAGAATCTGTTTGTTATAAAAACTTGCTACTTTAAAATAGAACAAAGACTGCAAGTAGTCATATGCAAAATGTACGCAGTCAAAAATATTATGGAAATTGAGTTGATAAAAGGCACAGATTTCAGCAATACTGCATCACTTTTGTTGAAGTTGGGATTCCTGTGGTTTTGGCTTCTCTCATTTTGTTTGACCTTGACGTCAGGAATCTCCCCAAAATGATGTCTGGCAAGAGCAAGAGTTCTTCTTTTCTTATAATAGGATTGTCTCTACTTCAACTTATATTATGTGCTTATGGACGATCAATAAGCGTGCTGCATTTCAGAGATTTTATTGAGTTCCAAGTTGGGCTTAACACAGCCTGTGCCAATGTTACTGGAGGGCATGCCTTAATCGAAGAAATTTCGGTAGGTCAAAGTGCAAGTTAAAGTTTCAATAGTTTCCAAATTAATTTTTGCATAAAAATGGTTGTATTTTTGCAGAGTTCGTTTGGAGAGTGTACTCAACCCTTCAGGAAGGTAAAAGGCGATCCCAACGATGGTAAAATTGATAAATTTTGCAAGCACCGAGATATCTACTTCAATTGCTGGGATAATATGAAATTGGAGATTTCGAAGAAATGTGGAAAGGATAATGAGAAAATGATGCCTGCTCTTTATCACACAACACTTATCGCCTATTGTGATAATGAAAGCACGGCAAACCGACAAGGTAATTTATTTATTGGAACAATTTTTGATTTTATCTTTCGTATTAAAAGTTCAGTTTCATCAATATTGATATGTATATACAGATGACAGGGAAGATGCAATGACACCTCAAAAACGAATCAACAAAAAATGTCCCAGTCTGACTGGAAAACATTGGCTAGAAACTTGCAAAGATTTGTTGGCAGATTTTACATCACCGAATCTTTGCTTGCGACATCAAGCCATTGATAGATGCTTGGGTTTGTATTTCTGCGATAACTACCTGAATTCAGCCTGGAATAGACAAAAGTATATGGATGAAAGGTCCATTTTGCAATGTAGAATTTAGTTTACAATCCACGTCAGTCAAGCTGGTAAATGATGAGTTTTGCAATAAAGTTCTCAATAAAAGTAAGAAGAGTTTCTGCAATAAAATATCTTCGTTGTCGACTCCTTGTCATAATCCATTATTTCAGACAAGTTTCAGAGAATCTTGAGCTTGTTCCACTGACTTAATCCCGATTTTCAAGGTTGTGGCTTGTTGATTGAATTATCATATCTTATTCCATTTCTATTTTATTGTGGAATCACACTCCCAGTGATCTATCTTATTGTGTAAAGAATTTCTGGTTTCTACAACATCTGCCATTTGAATCAGAAGTAGTACTAATAAATTTTTTATAGATGCTTGGTTGATGAATAACATTTCATTTCTTACCAAAAGCAGTTAAAACTGGTAAAACCCAACCTTAGAATTTCACAGAAATTTAAAACTCACGAGTGAACAAATATTTTACATTTCAAACTGACTTTGAAACTATAAAAACAATAAATTATCATCATCGTGTTTTCCGTCTGTCTCTTCTTCCCATAATATAACACATACTTGATGCACCATCCTAAAAGTAAAGATTTTGCATTGTTGTTTGTACTTTGATACATACATACATATGTACGTATGGTTATACTACACATTTGATGCCTAGTCATTCTTTTTTCATAAGGAAAACTCTTTTTTTGGAACTGCAATATACTTTAGCTATAAGGTTTTATTGAAAAAATTGCATGTCATTCCTGCCCGCAGCTACCGTTTGATATTCATTTATTATGATGTGAATGACTTATTGATCAAGTCAAAATACCGAGGAAATTTATTTGGTAAAAAACCCAGTAAATACCCGGGTGTAAATCCAGTGAGGTAACGTTTGGATGAGTTGTTTAAGAATTTTCCGTAGAATTTCTTAGTAGCGGGGAATTTTTGAGCTGTCAAAATGTCCCTACAAACTCCCAAAAGAATTATCTATCAAGCACAAAGAGTTAATTCTCGAAACCCAGGGAATATCCGATGACAGTAGTCATAGCTTCCCATGTAGTTCTTCTTTCATGCAAAAGTAACCATTAGGTATAAAAGCAGTTAACTCTACGCCTCATCATCACTTCCATTTTCAGTGGCCAAACGTCAACACAACATATTTATTTCAATTATTGTAACAAAAATTTGTAAAATGAACAAGACAAATATTTGCCTGTTTATGATTGCGTGTGTGGTCGCAATTTCATACGCATTTCCAACTGAGGAGCCCGTGAAAGCCGATTTGGAAGAGAGATTTGGTGGAGGTGGCTTTAATCAACATAAAAGTGATGCAGGTCTAGGTGGTACAGAAGGTAATTTAGTTTACATTTGCAAAAATTGAACATTATTCACGGTTGTTTTATTTACATTATGTTAATCCTTTTTTGTATTGAAATTGCAGCTAAAGTAGAAAATCCTTTATCACGACAAAAGCGGTTAACACTGTTCATTGGAAAGAGTTTTGGAGGATATGGGTTTGGAAGACGTAGGTACTATGGAAGACGACGTGGGTTCTATGGCGGGTTTTATGGATGAAAAATTTGGAAAACAGAATATTATAATTACTTCTCTTGTACTTATATCATACGGATTATATATGCAAGTTCTATTCCAACCTTAACAATTTGGTTTGCGAATTAAATAAATCGTTTTTCCGAAAAAACTGGTCACAATTTTGAATGATCAAGACTTATTATTGTTGAAAAGGAAACAAATGATGGCAAGCTCGTTTACATTATCAGCACAAGTCATTCATAACATGATTTTCCCGTGATTTTTATGATGCCAGAAATAGTAGGATAATTTCATACATACTTAGCAATACATCACAAGACCTCTGCGTCCGAAATTTTATAAGTGCTGTCACCACGCTCGCTATCTTCAGTTTTCGTGGAATTAAAAATAAAAAGGTTAAAATATCGGATTTCCACACTTCAATTCTTTATTGTATCAAACACCAAGTGGGTAAGAGAATCATCCTCTTTTTTATTGTTTTTTAGCTACTGCTACCACCAATGCAAACAGAAATGTATCAAATATTAAATTACATACTAATGTATAGGTACTATGTATAATAGATACTGAGGACCCTGCAAGTTAGCCGAAAGCCGAAAATTTTCCAGCCCAAGTTAGCCGAAAATTTTCGGGTCTCCGACTGCAAGTTGGCCGAAAATTAATTTGGCGGAACTGAATTCGGCTAACTTGATGATATTTTACCCGAATATTTTCGGGTGAGTCAACTGCAAGTTAGCCGAAAATTTTCGGGTGAGTCAACTGCAAGTTAGCCGAAAATTTTCGGGTCTAAGACTGCAAGTTAGACGAATATTTTCGGGTATAAATCTACAAGTTAGCCGAAAATTTTCGGGTGAGTCAACTGCAAGTTAGCCGAAAATTTTCGGGTCTAAGACTGCAAGTTAGACGAATATTTTCGGGTATAAATTTACAAGTTAGCCGAAAATTTTCGGGTGAGTCAACTGCAAGTTAGCCGAAAATTTTCGGGTCTACGACTGCAAGTTGGGCGAATATTTTCGGACACAATAAATTCAATAATACTTCGATTAATACATTAGATATACAGACTAAGGTTACTAACCGAGGTGGTCTCACGTTAAGTATTCTTGTCTGTAGCATGGACCATGTACTCATTTAATGAATTACGTAAAAACCCATAAGATTTGCGTAATTATGAGGATAGCATTACCAAAAGTTGATTTTAAAGCCCCACCCTTGCCATCCATATCATAAACTGTTTGTCCAGACATCCTCTTATGGAAAACATCCATTTCCTTCAGTCTCTCTTGTTTAGCTAGAACTTTCTGCCTCTGATCGGGGCCTTTTGTCATCTCCCTTCATTACATACTCTAATGAATTTAATGTGACATCTGCTGGTAAGATGTCAGTTTTGAATAACGGAAAAGGTGCAAGGCCATTCTACCACCTGTAAAAGTAACGTTCTCGACCTGGGCAGTCATTTGTATGCATTGATAAGCATGAAGCAGGGGCTTTGTTCATTTACCATTTACATAATTTTAAAACACATTGGATTCTGGACATTAAAATTAAATAAAAGCGCACGAAAATTTTCGGCTTACTTGCAGTTGACTCACCCGAAAATTTTCGGCTAACTTGATGATATTTTACCCGAATATTTTCGGCTAACTTGTAGTATTACACCCGAAAATTTTCGGCCAACTTGCAGCTGACTCACCCGAAAATATTCGGCTAACTTGCAGTCGTAGACCCGAAAATTTTCGTCATTCGTCTAACTTGCAGGGTCCAGATACTGAGACGTTGCGTACAGGTGTTATATGGTACATATGGTTAAAAAATTATGCAATGTCACTTTTCCAGCCACAGTCAAAACCCCGAGTTTGTATTGAATTCAAAATGAAGAGTCATCCTTTCCATCGGCTTTAGAACATAAGGCAAACCTCTTATTGATAATAATTAGGAATTAGTCATACCTTTATGTTTATTATGTCTATATCACATCTCAGTATTTTACGTTGATTTCTGAGAAACAGGATTTTGAACTGTAAGATGCTCTTGAAAATTTATTTTTGTTACATGTGAGTGTTATACAAACTTCCAATTTTAGAAATAAAAGAAGCTGACTCTATCTCTCATAATCGCATTCTCGTACTGTTCTTGTATTTCATCGCAACACTAGTATTCATCATCGTGGAAATCTGTTCGTTCTTTATCTGTTATTGATTGCATTTGTGCTCACAATCTCACATGCGTTTCCTACTTCAGAACTCGTGAAAGAAGAAGTGCAGAAGGAAGAAAGTTTTTATGGATTGGCTCAACAAGAGAGCTATTCACGTATAGTGGAAGGTAATATAATTACATTTAAAAAATAAGAATGTCAAGTTAATAATGCAATGCATCTTTTTTGAATTTGTAGCTAAAGCAGAAGTACCACGGGCAAGAAGAAAGAGGTTGGGTAATCTGGTAATTGTCGGAAATTGTTATGCCCCACACACAACTATATTTAACTTTGGAGGACGAGGACGCGGTCGTAGATACCGTAGACGTCGCGGTGGATGTGGATATTATGACTGAGAATTTTTAATTTTTACGAAGTTGACGAAAAAATTAACTTTATAATTTGTTGTACTAAATAAAATTTTGCCCGCTAAACTCCTGGTTTCCAGCTAAAAAAATATTGTAATATTGTAAAAAATATGTAGCTATTGAATCATTTGTAGCAAATTAAAACACAAAATTGATGCCATGTCAGTTCCTCCAAAGGAGATTTCTAGTCAGAACAAGAAACTAGCTCTCATGTGTCATGAGTACTTGTAGTGACGTTCTTATTTTATTAGCTTCCAGTGAAATGCCTGTTCACGGTGGTAATTAAAACTTGATCACATGCAATCCACAAACAATTTAATGAGGAAAAATTATTATTCAACACAACGTGAGACCCGTTGTTTCTTCAAAATAAGAGATTAACCAGGTGCAAGCCACGACCATGACCTTTACGTTGCTCCATCGCAATGTAGCTAAAATAATTATGTGTTTGCTTCGACCGGACATGTTTTATCACCAGCAAAACTTATCTTTCAGTGCTGTATAAAAAGAGACAGTTTTGTCTCACATTCGTTTTCACTTCGATTTCTTCACCACATCACCATTGTTTTGTGGCTGTAGCTAAACTTTGCAAATACGTTGAACTTGTGAAATGGAAAAGTCTGTACTTTTCCTATTTGTGATTGCATGCGTGGTTGCAATCTCGCAAGCTTTCCCAGCTGAACAACCCGTAAAAACCGACATGACTGACAGTTTTGGTGGTTCGCCCCAAAGTGAGAATCGAGGGGAATCAGCAGAAGGTAATTTTGTTTAATTTTGAAAAATTAATACATATTTCTTAGATTAATTTTTACTCAAATTTGTTACCAATTATGTAGATCTTAAAAAACCGGAGAAGCGTTTATCACGCCGGAAGAGACAGTTCAACATTAAAGTCATCGGAAAATGTTTCAAACCAAGTTTTTATTTGATTCGAACACACAGTTTGGAACATGAGTATACAGGATGCTAGCGGGTCGAAATTTAATAAACTGGACGTTTGATTTTTAAATATTAAAAAGCCAATGTAAAATAAAATGCAATGTCATTACAAAGTCAAAAAAATTATTGATTATTGTCTTCTTTAATGATTATGATAATAAATGGGATCTGGCAGCTTCATTTCGCATTACATTATGTGGTCTTGCAATACGAATTAAAGAACCAGTCCAGCTGGTAAAAACCAGCCTTACTATTTGACAGAATTTATTGGAATTTAATTGGGAAGTTTGAACTTCAGATTCATTTGCAAAAAAAATGAGTTCTATCAAATAATCTGTTTTTTATTGAAATTTTTTATATAAAAAAGAATATAAGTAGCTGTTGAGTATTAGCATTAAGTATTCTATTCACAATATTTTGAGCATTGTGTTGGAAATACGATACTACTAACTTGTGAGTAATAAATTATAATAGTTGCATGTCATATCATTCTTTTCAACAAGAGAACTTTCCAGTCAAAATAAAACTTGCTGTATCATTTGTCATTCTTCTCCCAACAGATAAATACAATTGAAGTGCTCATATATATCATATAATCATAGTAATTAACGATTGGTCATATTAAATACTGAAATATTATGAATGGAATGACCTGCTTATCAACACGAAGCTAAATATTATTGCTTCTATAGACAAGACAAAACTAAGCCCCTGATATGTGAAAGAACACGAATTATTCTTTCAAAACCCTGGGATTACCCAACAAGTGAAGCAAGCTCAACGATTCTGTTGAGTCATCGCTATGCAACTACATACATATCACTTGCTACTTGCATTGGTATGAGTATGAAATGTTGTTATCGGATTTAAAAGTAATCTTACATTATTTCCATAAAAGAAATGGGCTTTACGTCTCACAATCACATTCAGTTGATGTTCTTATACTTCACTGCAACACCTTGATATTGTGTCTGCACTTCATCGGGAAGTTTGCAAAATGAAGAAATCGGTTCTTTACATGTTTGTGTTTGTCAGTGTGGTTGCAATTTCACATGCAATTCCAACTGAAGAACCTCCTGAAAAAAGCCTCGGGAAACTGACCCAACTTCTTAGTCAACGGGAGTTAGCAAAAGGTAATAATATTGAATGTGCTAACAACGAATGTACAGCATTAACCACCTTACGTTTACTTCAAACATGTCAATTCTAATTTTCTAGCGACCGCAGTGAAGCCATTGCCACGACAAAAGAGACAGTTCAATGTAAGAGTAACTGGATTTTGTTACAGCCCACGCTTTTATTTCATTCGAACAAATAGCTTGAGAAATGAATATACCGGGTGCGGATATCGTGGCTAAAAGTTTATTAATGTGACCAAAATTTAAATGTTCTCACACTTTTACGACCAATGATTACTTAGTAAACTTCACTAAAGCATTATAAATAAACCATTGCAGTAAAATAATACCTCAAAATACATAAGTAAAATATATAGCTAAAGTGCCCGTCCAAACAGTTTTATTATTCAATTGTCAACATTTCTTATTAAAACGAAACGAGTTAAATCCTGCACACATTATCACATACTCCGAAAGTCGTATACTTGGTCTGGATAATATCCTCCAGCAATATTCTACATACTTATATAATATGGTAGCTGTTTTGTAATATATGGAAACTGCACTGTCATTTTTCTTCATTTGAAGCATAGTACCAGCTAGACAAAGCCTCCAGTTTGATAAAAAAGAAGTTCAGCTGCTTACAACCATCACATTATTAAACTGCGTTGGCGTGAGTACAGTCTTGTTTTTACACACCGCTCTTACGTTTGCAGTTCATAAAGATATTTTCAAAATGAATAATTCACTTATTCTTGTGCTGATGATTGTCAGTTTCATCACCATCTCATGTGCATTCCCAACTGAAACAAATGATTTTAAACAAAGTTTTGGTGACTTGACAAATAAGGGAAAATTAGCGGAAGGTAGTTTCGTTTTAATTCAGTTTAACTTAAACTATTTTAAAAACTGATGGGTTAACTACGTAGCAACTTTCTTAAATTTCTAGGTAAGCAATTGTCACGACAAAAGAGGCAAACGTTTAGGATTGGGAAGAGGAAGGAACTAAAGGGACAAAGAGGAATATTTGATTTTGGAGGTCGCAGTGGACCCATAGTCTCAGGCCCTAGATTCCGTTGGGGAAGAAGTGGATACGGTTATTATTAACTTTACATCATGTATCTGAATGAATTAAATAATTTTTCTGAATAAACATGTTGATGTGAATTGGTGTTTGATGTTTGTTCTATTCCATATCCAAAAGCTCTTGAGGAGAAACAAAAGCTCGAGACTTGAGCCTCAAGAACGGCTTTTGATTCATGATGTTTTTCCCCGAAATGTGTTTTAATTCTTTACCTCATATATTGTGATTGAATTACGGATGGCTGAGAGTTTCAAATTACTGCATAGTATGGCCTTTGATGTTTGCTGCATTTAACGTTTTTAACTTATGCATTATCATTTCAAAAGCTGTAATACATTTGAACTGTAGTTTATGAGCATATTTGAGCATAGCTTCACGGTTTGTGTAGTTTTGCATTGTCGGAATATTTTTTGACTCAAGATATCTACTATTAAAAGATGAAAATAAGGTACAATTCCACTGAATTTGTTATAAATAGCGATGAGTAGAATAAAAGCGAGGTATAACTTCATCGAGTCCATCCCAATGATGGGATTTTTCTAGACATACAAATCAGTCAAAACAGAGTTACTTGAGCGAATAGTTGCTAATGTCATTTTTATTGCTTGTCATTACTTGAGTGGAGTATACCTACATTTCCTACGCGATTCAAATTCCATTGAAGCAGTTGAGTTTTCTCAGTACTCAAGTACTGGGATTTGTGTTAGGATCGGCTGATAATATAAATTCTTCATGGATTAATATTAGCTATGAATTTTGGGAAAATGGTAAGTTCAATGTCTACTAAATGAGTCATCACTAAACATGTGTTTTTACCTGTCAAATTGTGAAATGACCCGTCCAAGTTTTGTAGTCAATGAAAACATTTCTGTCCCACGAACCAAATGAGGTCTCGTTGTGGTCGAGAATATTGGCTCTCGTGGGTGTTATAATAGATGGGGCGTCAGAAGACGACAATGTGGAAGATATGGGGAATTTGGCGAATACACTGGATATGCAAAATTGTTTCACTGACGGAAATTCAACTTCCACACGTGTCATGAAATAAAATAAATATTATGGAAAGTGGTTGACTAACATTTCCCCTACTTCTGATATAAATTTGTTTGTGTAAAATAAGTAGCGAAATCCTTCAACCATTCTAGCAGGATAAAGAACTGAACCTGTGTGTTTGAATTTGGCATTAAAAATTGATATATTCCTCGTAAATGTTGAAAGTTTGAGCCAGGCAATCAACACCGTTTGAGACACTATTGGCATTATTATTGACACTTCGGGATTAATCAGCAGCCCATCAAATATCTGGAATATTCAAACAAAGGATTTTCAATACATATGCAAGCACCTCCAAAATATTAGGGGATTTTCCAACAAACCTCTTGTTTTGTTCCGTTTATGTGATATCTAATTTAAAAAATATTGTAATTTCAGTATTCACATCTTTTTGTTGCTCAGTTTAGTTTAGTTGTCAACTCTGCCTTCACAAGATGTTCCGCGATTACTTTTAATTAAATTACTTTCGTCTTGCTGCTTTTGTCAGAGAGACATATCTAGTAACAAAATTTAATTAAGTTTCCTATCCCCAAATCAATTATTTATCGAAAGAGTGCTTACTTTTAATTATTATAGTTGTAGTTTAGCATTATATTATGTTGCAATAACAAGTGTAGACACTGTAGACTTGTTTTTATGGCTTAAAGTAATCCAGGATAATTAACCTCCCAGATAAGCATGCTGTAAAGTTTATTACAGCAAGGTTTTCATTTTTAGAGCAGTTTCATTTCAACCTTGGTTGTTTGAACTACAATGGTTCTCAAGTTGACTTTAAACACACTTAACATCCTTATAAAATTGGTTCAATCCATGAACCTTCTCCCAATCACTACCATTTGGGTAACGGATTCCCATGACAAATTAACGCTCAAATGTAGTTGCTACTTTCATTCCAAGAACTCTTTCCGTGTAATTTTTTATCAAGGTCTTTTTATCATCATCAATCTCATGGCGATTGGGAGATTTATAATGTTCACTGGAAATAAGGATGCACCCATCTCTTCTCTGTTTATGGGCGCAATGTTTACGTTTGCGAATGCAATTTCAATCCCATTAACAATTGGAACCGGGTTCAGATACAAATACTCATTTTGCCAAGCTATCAACTCAATCATGGCATTCCGAACAAAATCTGATTATATTCCAATTGCAGAACTACTTATAAATATATTTTTCCACATAATCATTCTAGTAATGATTCCAGCTTTGTGCTTAGTTACATTTATCTTCCCCTGTGGACAATTTACTTCAACGTTGATATCTCTAATTTGGCATGATTCCTGCTCTAGTCGAATGTTCCAATTTATGGCGTATTTTTTAGAAATTGTACTATATTTGCCTACAGTTATAATGGGAGGAATTGAATCCATCCTATTTATAACAGGAGTCATCAGCCTAATTTCAGAATTACGGGAAATGCAATCTAAAGTGAATTTAAAAGTAGAACAAGTCATTAATTCGTATAGAAAGTGTGAATTGTTTTTGATCAGTTTGAACTTCCATTTCCAAGCATTTGTGCTGCCAACTGTTCAAGCTGGAAATGCAGCGTTGATTATAGCATCGCTTTACACTGTGATAATGTGCTGGGATGAGATTCCATCTTTGTTATACGGATTTGTTGCATTTTTCCTTGTAACGCTTTCTATTTTTATGATTGCTTTGTTAGATGTTGCCTCAAGAGTACAGCTTGCTTCCAGAAGAGCACTCAGAAAGCTCAAGGGGATGCCTTATCCAAAGTCAAAATTTGGTTGCAAAAGTTTGCGCTCTATAAGGCCGCTGAGCATTTACATGGGGCCTTTCCATGCCGTTGATAGAGGAAGGGCTCCGGCTTTAATAAGATTTTGCCTACAGCGAACTCTTTTTCTTGTAGTCAACTCAAGATTTTAAACTGTGCTGTCATTTTTGCTGAAAATTAATAAAACGGTTTCAAAATAATGGTTATTCCTGAATACAAGAGAATTTCAATAGTTCCATTATTAAGATAGTTTGCATATGAAATTAACATGTTCAACAGACACATGTTTTGCCTAAATGCTCCTGGCGGGATCATCATCATCATCACATGCATTGAGTGAATGTAAGATTTCAAATGTATTCCGTCTTGCAGACATAAATTGCAATTTTTACGACAATTTTTCTGGATTTCATTGGTAATACTTGTTTCGGGAAGGGGGCAGAATTTGTTAATAACTCAATAATAATTCACGCATTATTCGGTCAACTCACAAACTTACTCGTTAGTTGTCGATGAAAATATTCCTGTTCCTCTAACAAACCGTCGACTTCTTTTGTTTGATCGGGAGCATAAGTTTTTTGGGAGTTTAATAGCAGATGGGGTATCAGAAGGCAAATATTTTGTAAGACACGTCATACATATTAGCTGTAAACAGTTTGTGATTAAATATTTTACATCGGTGAAGGTTTCATTTTTTGTGCCTTTCAACATCAACACGCGTCATTAAATAAAATTTCGATTCTGGAATTTCCGTGTTTAAGTGTTATCAGTTTTGTTTACTCTTGCTCAATATTTGTTACTGTCAAATACATAAATTTGCTCCTATCATCAACAGTACGTTTAGCTAGCCCTGTCAGTACGCCTGACTGATGTTTGGGAATGAAATTATTAATCCCTTCTCTCTTTGGCATCAGAAAAAAAAGCGTAGTCATTTATCAATTGGAGTCAATCAGATGTCCAGAAAAATCGAATGAAAAAGGCACGAGTAGACGAATGGTCTTGAGCATTTTTAAGTAGCTTACTGTACCGTTCCGTTTTCGATTTTATAAGGAATTCATAACTCGTATGTGAATGTAAAAATTAATTAAAATTACCCAAATCATTTCAGGCTTCAATATGCAGGTCAGCTCACCTGCTTTCAATATAGTTTGAATGCAGCTTAATTTCCGTGAGCGTTACTTTAATTAACTAACATGTTAGCATTAAGTTATGCAAAAGCAGTTAGACAGTGACTATTTCCAATAAAATTATTTCCTCTTTTCAACTGTCAAAAATTAGGTTCAAGTTAAAAGCTCAATATTTGGCTAACATTTCCAGACAACGTGTCCTCTTTTTGAGCATATTTATACCTCTGCAGCTTTCACAGAAATGGTTCTTATATTGACTTTGAGTACTCTTAACATCTTAACAAACATGGTGCAATCCATGAACCTTCTCTCAATCACCACAATTTGGGTAATGGATTCCAGCAGAAAGTTAACGCTTTGAAGCAGTTGCAACATTCATTCCAAGAAATCTGCTCGTGCTATCTTTTGCCAAACACTTTTCATCATCGTCAATATCATGGCCATTGCAATATTTACAATATTTATTGGAAACAAGGATACTACCGTATCCTCCCTGTTTATGAGCGCAATATTCACCTTTACTAATGCTATTTCAGTACCATTAACAATCGGAACTGGCCCAGTTCAACTGGGTTTGGTTTCAAATACTCACTCTGTCAAGCTATCAACTCAGTCATGACATCCACAACTAGAAAAGCAATCGATCACATTCTCATTCAGGAACTGCTAATAAGCATATAGATGGACACTTAGAAAGCCCCAGAGCTTGTCTTACCCAAAGTCCAAATTTTGACGGAAACGATTACGCTCTTTAAGAATGCTGAGTATTTACATGGGTCCTTTTCATGTCGTGGATCGAGGAAGGGTTGTTGCTTTATTAAGGTTTTGCCTACAGCGAACTCTTTTTCTTGTAGTCAACTCAAGATTTTAGACAGTTTTGTACTTTGCATGCAACAAATAAAAACAATGCTTACAGAAACAAACACATTCAGTTTATGGAAGCTTGGTTGATTTTTTGCCGGTAGCTTTGCGGAAAAAAATTTAGCTATCCAATTTATATATAGGTAGGCATGATGATGAGCGATCAAAATATATATATATGCCTATCAAAACAAGCTAAAGGTGGCAAGTAGGCTTCCCTAACATAAAAAAACTCGTCTTACAGAAGCAAATCATGACCATTCATGGAAAACAAACTGATATTTGAGCTCATCAGATGCAAATTGCCTCCAGCTCTACTGACCCAATTTTTGGTATGATGAATAAGGGATCCAGCACCGCAAACCTGACTAGACAAACAAGGTAAACGTTGCTTGCATCATCATATCATGTGTGTTTCATCCTTCCAATCTTGTTTGGGAAGTAAATTCATTACTTGCGTGTCCAGTCCATCTCAAACGCGTAGGTATATAATATGCCGCATCCTTCTCCTGCTCAAATTATGATAAACGAGTTGATTTAATCATAAAAACTTGTTATTCTGATCCATACACGTTCCTAGTTGCTTGTCTTTGTCACGAATGTAAACATGCAGCTCATATTAATGTTATTCTGGAGAATAGTAAGCGACCATCAGTGATATTCTTGGTACCTTTGAAGCTCAACTTCAAGTAAACTTTAGGACAACTTGTTTGACTTCCATTTTTAAGTTTTTTAAAAATGAGCTGGATTTCCTTTAAAGTTTTGAGAATTTACATACTTTATCAATTCGTAATATCAGTTTCGTTCGCATTAGTGAGCGTATCACATGTTGGAGATTTTATGGAATTTCATGTTACCCTTCACGCAGCATGCTCCAACATAACAGATGGTGAAACCATGATGGAACTCATAACAGTGAGCAAAATAAAATAAACAGGGTAAATAAGGGTAATTTAAACCCATAAAATAATTAATTTTTCTTTGAATCTCGTACGTAGAGTGGATTTGCAGCCTGCACAAACAAAATAAATAAAGATGAGCCCAAAGACTTATACGGGACGATTACTGCAATTTGCAAAAATCGCGACAAGTATTTTCAGTGCTGGGATAAAATGAAAGAAGTAACATTAGAAAATTGTGGGCGAGACAAGGAAAAAATGCTACCTGTTCTTTACCGCAACACGGTGTTTTCATTTTGTGGAAGGGATTATGGAGCACTTAAACTAGGTTTGTAAACTATTTTTTCCTATTGTCCAAGATATATTTCTATTCTATTCCCAAATAAAAATGAAATTTTCTTGCAGAGGATATGAGAAAGGCGTTCCGAAAGATAGCTGTCACCAATTTCGAAAACTGTCCTGAAACCGGTGGAACTGATTGGCTTGAAAACTGCAAGGATTCAATGAGCAGCTTCATATATCAGATCTTTGCAAACGACATGAAGCCATTAACAACTGCGTGTGGAAAGTTACATGTGGGAATTTCAGAGGTGCTGGATTAATCCGACGAATGTATAGTGATGGAAGAGCCCTTTTACAATGCAAAGAATAAGTTACACAACGCAAGAAACTCTGCCAGTATTATCTAATTGCACTAATTTATATTCTACAGCTGAAATATACTGATTTTACACTCAAATTCACTTGTATTTCTAAACGATTAATAAATTCCTATCGCAATACTTAAGTCAATAGAAAAACTCATCTAGTCCGGTCTTCATCTGGTTTGTACGTCATAAAACGCATAAACAAACCTGCTTTTTAACTACATCAGCATCCTCCCTTTGCTATAGCGAGCACTGAAGGTAAGTGAAGGATTTCTGAGTATTTGTGTATGATTTCCAGCTACCTGCTCATCTACATCAATTGTAAGTAAGTGCGTCATACAAATGCTATAAGAGCAAACATTCTGGTACAATCAATATCATTTTACTTTGCAAATCAAGCTGAGACTGTTGTGTTTCATATTGATTAAGACAAAATGAGTATATCCAAGAGTCAAGTTTTTCTAGCTGTTTTTATCATTTGCTTTATCCCATCATGGTCGATTGCATTAGGCATGAACCAAAACAACAATCATCGCATCATGAACGTACTACATATTGGAGACTATGTTGAAGCCGTGACAAGTGTTAGTGCTGCTTGTGCGAATGTGAGTGCAAGCCAAAACGTGACGAAAAAACTACTTGTAAGTAATCATACAAATATTTTTGGAGTGGCTCCCAATTGCTCTCAATTCAATTTTTTTAAAAATATGACACTCATGATGTGATTTATTTTTAGGATACTTTTTCCAACTGTCTTTCGGAGAATGGGATGAATTTACCTACCCAGTTTCTTGGCCAACTGGCCCCAATTTGCAATGATCAATTCAAGTATATCAAGTGTTGGGAGGATTTGAATAAACAAATTGTGAAAGACTGTGGAGAAGAGAATCAGCCTCTGGTTCCTGCCTTGTTTGTTGGAACTGTTGTCGCCATTTGTGCGAGTGATCTTGGAGAGAAGAAAATTGGTAAAATTACTAAAATTTCCTTTAAACAATCGTATTTATATTTCTGACAATTTTTTAAAAATATGATAATTATTCACAGGAGAATTGACAAACCCAGCTAATGCTCTGGAAGTTCAGGAGCGATGTCAAAACGCAGACGTTAAAACGATTGAAAACTTTCGAGAACACTGCCAACATTTAATGGTTGGGATGGAGTCTGGCAGTTTTTGCATGTGAGTTAGCAATCATTTCATTCTATAACCACTCTTAAAATATTTGGATAGCATTTTAATTATCGTTTTTAATTGTTTGCAGACGTAGAAAAGCTATTGAGACTTGTTTAGACAAGCTGTTCTCTCTGTTATGTGACTCTCCGCTTCCCACGTTTTTCGGAATTTATAAAAAGACATACGGAGACCTTACAGGGCTGTTACCATGTGAATAATAGCTACATAACGTTATTTGTAAATATTTAAGGAGTTTAAATGACAAGTACCAAACTTGTAGTAATTTATAAATTATTTTAAAGTGAAAAAATGAATAAAAAGTCAACAATTAACAAGTTTCATTCAGCCAGATTTATTTTTCACCCCGCCTCAACTGTCCTTTTGTTCATGGAAAATTTGAGGAACTCTACTTGACTTACTCAGCATGAATTAAAACCTTAGTTGCAGATTCACGGATGCAGCTACTTACCACAGTTAACATTTCATTCGCTCTCCACATGGTTTTATATTACTTCTGAAGGCATCCCAGTTAGCCACATAGCTCTTAATCAACCTTAGTTTGAAATCCTGTTTGAAAAACAGTTTCAAGTAGGTGTCTCAAGCTCGAGGTGTTGATGATGATCATGTATTCCACTTCAATTTGTTCATGCTTTGATATAAGCAGTAAACATGTTATTCATGTAAGGTAGAATGCATTCAAGGTTTCTCTCCAGAATTCTTTTACATCTCACCGTACAAGAAACAGTGCTTTTCACTCAATCAGAATGTCGTCAATTAGAAAATTGCTTGGCTACATTTCAGTTTTGCTGATTTTTCAGCTTGTGCCAAATTCAATTGGAGCACCATTATCGGGAGATATTACAGATTTGTTGCTACGATGGATGAATTTTGGAGACTACATGGAAATCGATATTGGGGTCTCCACAGCCTGTGATGCTGATGGAGATGAAACCATTAAAATGGAAGTGTTTGTAAGTCAAAATTCCAGTTGATAACATTTTTTAACTGAAAAATTAACAAATATTCCTACCTTCCAGAAAAGATTTGCATCCTGCTTATCTAGAATTGATAAGCGACCAGCCCACTATGATGGGAAAATTGTTTCAGTGTGCAAAAATCCAAAGAAATATCTACAATGCTGGGCTGCCATGAATACCGATGTTGTGAATGAATGTGGGTCAGTAAACGAGTCTCTCCTTCCCGATGTTTACCGCGCCACATTTGCATCTCATTGCGGGACTGACAAAGGAGCCAGAAACATAAGTAGAATTAATGCTCAAATATAGTAAAAATTTCTGATGATGATATTTCAGTAAAACTTTATAATTTTAGGACGATTTCATCAAGCAGTTGACGAAATGGACCCGGGGGATTTGGAGAGGTGTTCGGATACAGAGAACACTTTTGAAAATTATCGAGACCACTGTGAAAGCCTCCTTCCCAAAATCCAATCATCGGATATGTGCACGTAGGTTTAAATTTTATACTAACATTATTTGAGTTTAAGCGATTAATTTCACGTTTTAAAATTCTTTATTTTTAAGACGACACGCTGCAATCAGCTCGTGTATGAACAGCTTGTTCTTATTTATTTGCGACAACCATATTCCCAACATTTTCATGGCGTACCTGCACTTTTATGAGGATGCCAGACCACATCTGGAATGCAGTTTATCAACAGTGTAAAAATCCCAACTCTTTATATTCCAGTTATTTAACGTTATAGTTCTGCTTTCAAATGTCAAGTACACCCGTTTGAATATATTACATTAATAAAGTTTGAAAAACACTTCTAATAGGCATGTTTAAATAATCTTATTGGTTTCGATTTATATCTAGAAATATTTTAACGATTCGGCATTTATCTGACAAAATTTTGAGCATTTTAATGAATACATAAAAATGTCTGAACAATAACTGCTTGACGCGAATCACTGAAGTTCAACACGTCTTTTTCTGGACGAATCATAATACACTCTACCCAAGTTACAAAAAATAACTATATAGTAATATACTCCAATTCATTAACGACATTCTTCAGTGTATCTGTTTGAGCAATACAAGAAGATGGAATTGCTGGAACATCCTTAGAGAAATTTTGTTGAGTCCTTCGGTTAGAAATGAACGAACTTTTCTTTTATATAAATAGTGCAAATTATTTTATTACAGCTAATTTCATAAACTAACAGAAGTACACTAATATCACAAAATATTAGTATATCTGACGTCTGACGTGCTCATTTTGTCCCCAAAGTCTTCGTTTATTTCGAGGCTGAAGTTCTTTTGAGAAATATTTGGATTCTACAGAAATGTCGTTTAAATTTTCTGAAAGTCATGTTCGATTCGACGGCTGAAATTAAATGTGTAGTATGATATTATTATTGAGGTTAACAATCGACTAATAAAAATAATATCCCCATTATTTTACCTGCAGCATTCAGGAAAGTCACTGCTAAATAATTTTGGGACTCGCTTCCTCAAAAAATGAAAAATATTCTCGAGAAAGTTAATTTGCTCGATTTGCTTCCTCACTTTTGTAACTTTTGCACCTTCCATTAAATACTACGAAGAAAACGAAAAGAAAACGAAGAAATACACTTGATGTAAATCAATCGTTTAATCATTCTAATCCTTACAAAATGATATTTAAATAGCATGAAATTACCTTTACGTCAGCAAACTCATTTTGATCTGTGGCGACTGCAGTGTCCATATTATCTTCGTTTCTGTCAGTTTCAGCATGGTTGAGCTCTACTTCATCTCCGCCCTCCAGTTTTTTACCATCTGAAGTGAATGATGCAACTATAGCATTTTGATCTGTGGAGACAACGGTGCATAAATTTTCTTCTTCGTTTCCGTCAACATGATTTTCAGGATCATGTTTCATCTCCTCCACCTGCATTTCAATTCCAGAAGCATCAACTGCATTCTCAACTTGGGCTAGCTTTCCCTCTTGAGTTACAGTGTTTATAATGCCTGCTAAAACGGAAATCAATCCGGTGTCCTCCTCGTTCACATTATTATTTTTATTCGGTTGTGGCTCAGTTTCTACTTCAATTTCAGGCGGAGGTACTTCTAGTTTCAGCTCTGGCTGAGATTCATTCTCGCTGGAAGAAGAATCCAAGTTCAGCATTGCAATGGGCGACGACGATGATGATGTTGAAGCACCATCAGTTGAGATGCTATGTTCAGTTGCTTCTTACTGTGTCAAATCCGGAGTTGTTCCCAAATCCTCAGCTTGAGATAGCAGATTTTCCTTCCCAACAAGAGCCGTACTGCAGAAATTTAAAAAAAATTGCTTAGAAATGGCTCATCTTTATAATTTTACATGGTTCAATAAAATAACTTCAAATCTCCTTACAGAGTAGATGTAGAAATTCCGCTAATCCCTTCTTGCCTTTTGTCCTAGACATCAAAGCCTCTACAGCATCCTTGGCTTCTTCCTTGGTCATATTGTGATCGCCCATTAAATGTTTCTGGTAAGTATTAGACCACCCGGTTTTATAGCCACAGGGGCAGTTGTACAACTTTTCACCTGGAAACAACAACAAAATCTAATGTAACATACAACTCATGCTAGTTAGAGTTTGATGTAACCTTAAAAATTACCAAAATGTTGTGTAGACAAATGTCGAACTAAACTCTGCTTGTGGGTAAAGGAAACACATGTATTGCATAAATCACAGTAGTACAACTCCTGTTCATCAGAATCCGGGGTGGGGGAAGCTGAGTTAGGCTCAGGTGGTGGAGGTGGTGATGAGCTGCGCTTCTGCCGTTTATTGTTTTTGCCCGAATCACCGTCTTGAGCATCCTCATTGGACTCTTCGTCATGGGACGTTTGGTGACCATTGTGAATGGGTTTTGCTATGAAAACTACAGAATGAAACGTTAGGGCTGTGGACGTTCGGTCAAACATTGAATAACTGCACATGCATAGAGCTCTATCGCAGACTCCGAAACCAATTATAATAAGAGTTCGAAAATCCCAAAAAAATGTACCCCTAACATCCTCAGATATAATTACGATGAACATGACAAACACACTCTACTTCCACTGGAGACGCATGGTTGCGAATGTGAAGCTGCACCAGACGAATTTGCTCATGGCATTTCATATACCACCCAATATTCATGACATCATAGCCTTGAGTTTTAAGTTTTTATTAGATTTTCTCGGTATCAACATCATTAACATTTCGCAATATCGGCCTTCGTTACAAAATATGATGCCATTACAATTTGCAATGCAATTAGAATCCCGATAAAACTACGAACCTGACCGTGTGAGAAAACTGCAGCGTGTGACAAGGGCGACCTAAAAAATGAACATTCCAGAATGTTTTTTGTATTGATTTTAAACTTTAATATTAGTATATTGACACTAGTATTCGTATTTCAAGCATTAAATCATTTTTTTAAATCGAATTCTACTATGGCAGTGATCCTGTTGTCCATGAGGTATATTTCATATTGCGTGTTAAATTTATGTGCCTAGACCCCAAAGCTCATTAAAATGTTCATTATACCATCCTAATTACAAATACGATATGCGAGACCGGAAATTACTGCTGTTACGATACTGGCAAAGTTGGCTACAGCAAAAACTGAGTTGGTTGCGGATACAAATAATATTCTCAGAAAGCAATGAGCTTATTCCTTTACTTTCACTGGTAATATAAATTCGTTGTCATTTTCCGAAGCTAAGAGAAGGGCTTTTAATAAATCCTTGTGTTTGAACTTTGTATTTTTTAGGAGTTTCAGGGATAAAATAAAATTGTTTTCAAAGCAAATATTTGTCCGAATATTTAAATTTCCAAAATGAATCCCAATCTCCGAACCATCCTGTTTATTATTTTGTACGCTACTAAATTTTCACTCAGTTCTTCGTTGAACTCACCCATACTCCCAATTATTCAATTTGATGGTCATTGTTTCGTTACCTGGATATTAGAATCAGCGAGTTTCACAGTGCCCCAAAGTGACTACAATACGACAAATACAATATTCAATCCTTTCCAACTAAACTTTGTCATTGAAAAGGAGGTACTACAAGATGTTTCTCCTGACCCCCTCACGCTCCAAGATTACTACTTTCGGTTCAACATGAAACATTCAGGAAACTGCATCGTATTCTACTTAAAAACGATTACGATTAATGGAACATTAAGCGCAATTCACAACTCAGGATACGGGACCAGTGACTCGGCGCTTTTTGTCATTGAGCTGGGAAATGAAAATGGA
>LJIJ01001014.1:0-61393 GCA_001718145.1 Orchesella cincta
TCTTGCTCTCTACATATCGCATTGACATATACTACCTTTACATCTAGTTTTCAACTGCAGTTCACTCTCCATACTCATCATCATCGTCATCATCATCATACTCATTGGTAGCTGCAACAAGCAATACAAAAATGGCTTAGCCTAGCTGGTTCACATTTGTAAGCTACGATCCAACTAACACTGTTTTCTTAGGCAACTTACTGCGCTGGTTTACATATTCCTAATGAATGTCATACATACAATAATTCGTTGAGCTTACATAGAACAATTGTTGCATTTTACTTCGATTGATACTTTTATTATTTCTTTAATCAATTTGTGATTCTAAGGTGCTTGAGACGTTATCAAACATCTGGAATATGTAAGACAATGTCATCTGGTGCGGAAATTACATTTTTGACACCTGGCTAACTTTTACGTCAACTAATACAGAAAACGTCACGGGATATTTTAGAAATTATTTGAAAGGTTCGAAGCTTTTTAAATATATGTTTGGAGAAACTTTGAACAAGAAAATGTTCTAATGTATCCACCACAAAATATTTGTTAAGCAGTGAAAATTAGTTCAATTATAACATGTTATGTTGAATGCATTTCATACGTACAAATTAGGAAAACAACAACAACGTTGCATGAATTTAAGTAAAAAAAATTATAACTTAAACAGTTTTTTTTAACGGATCCTTTTATTCTGAAATGTATCAGTATTGAAAGTACTTAACTTACTTCGGAATTCCGAAGATTTTTCCAGTGCCATGCAACTTTTCTTCGAGCAAAGAACTGTTATCCACATGAAATTAATGCTTTTTATTGATGTAATTGTATACTCATATTCCGGGATAAATTTTATGCTGCTGATTTTTTAACTTCAAATTAAAAACGTCATGATATTATAAATGCATTTAAATGAACTTCATAGGATCACCGATGTTAATGATGGGTGTCATTGTACATAATATATTAAACACGTATATTTATAGCGTTGTACTTCTACTTAATAAAGTATTCATTTAAGTAGCACCTCTTTTAAAAAGAAGTAAAGTTTTTTTTGTCCCCTGTGATTAATTTTTCATATTTATAGCCAAAAGAATGCACAATTATTTAGATGTAACATAATAATAAGATAATAAATGCAACAAAGTACTTTTTGTTGGCGCATCTAATTTCCTACTCAGCATTGTCCATATGTATTTATAACTTATAAACAGTTACTCTAAAACAAGTTGACAAAGCAAAGTATAAAAAAAATTAAGCTGTGATGAGACATTTGCAATATAATGTTTACAATTATTAACTGTGCCTGCTCCAATATTAATCATGTTTCTCTGCATTGTTGCGCAGGTTGAGCAAAAGATTGATGACAACTCTCAATCACTTGGAAAAACTGATAAACACGTTTATCTCATCATGTCACAGTCCATCATTAAAAATTGCATGATGCATTTAAACAAAAAGCTCGTTTGTTTGGCTAAAAATTACATTTTACTTACTGGAATGATAGCAGTTCCTGATGCTGGACTTTATTTCAATTCAGTGGCACAAAATCAGTACTGGACTGAAAATGGTATAAAAGCACTGCTTAATAATCCAAAAAGGTATCATTAGCTCTCTTTCCCATTTCACTACAACAATCTTACAAACCATTTCAGTGACTCCATCACAAAACCCGAAAACTCTCAAAATGAAGGCTGTTTTCGTTGCTCTCTTTGCCTCTTCGCGGTCGCTTCTGCTGGATACTTGTCTTCTCCAGTAAGATTTCCTCATTGGTTACCATACTTCAAAACTAGAATATATAAAAGCAAGTTTATAAATTCCAATTTTGAAATTTTCAGGTTATCCGTGCAGCACCTGTTGCAATTACTGTTCCAATTTACCGCACCCGCGTTATTTCTGCTTCTCCAATTTCCTATCGAGCTGTCGGTTATGGAGCTGTTGGTGGCGTTTATGGTCGTCGGCTTGGAGGAGTCTACGGTGGAGGTCTTCACGGTTAAATAATTTGAGTTTTCATTCTGAAGAATCCAGTTTAAATTATGAAAGAGATTCCCAATTCGCATTTTTATATGAAAACATCAATAGAACGAAACTTGAAATAAAATGAATAATTTCAGTTGTTCCTTGTATTAAAAATCTTCGGGTGTATGTCACATTGCAGTGCAATATTTTTCATGAAGAGTTTCATCCACATCCACACAAGGAAAAGGGGGACGCAATGCATGTATCCCAAACGAGCAGTTCGTTTCTTTGTTCATACTTAAAGCTCTTTACACTAGGATTGTAGCATTTTGCAGGATGGATTTAGTATACGTCGAAGCTTTCAGCTTGTTTACTCAACCCCAAAGCTACAAACAGGTTGCATTCGCTGTTGAAACTGTATTCCTATCTACTAGAACTCATCAAGATTCTCTATGGGTTCTCACGTCAAGATTCTCGACACTCAGCATGTTTTTTCCAACTTATAAAATTGCAGCATTGTATTGAGATATTAAATGTACAATGAAATCCTCCAGTTTTTGCAGTGAACAATTACAATTGTGAATAAATATACCGAATAAATGACATATACCCATGTCAAGTGATTGATCAAGTCAACTTTCATCATCATAATTTTTTATTGCGAAGCCTGGAAAACCAACGCAGAACTCCAACGGTACTTGGTTCAATCTAAAAGTTCATTCTAAACCTATTGAATAACATTCTAGAGGATTAAAGACTACTGAGACTGTGCTTGAAAGTTCGGTCTCACAGAGAGACTCATGCTCAACTCAATATCACAGAGAAGTTGTGTGGACTCATGGAGCATTTGTCTTAGCTTACTTTTGCCAGTTGCACAAGCACAAGTTTTTGTATTGTAATGTAGTATACAATTTTTACATAAGATTTCAGCTGCAGTTTACTCTCTTGGCTTAAGCAAGCAGTACAGAAAGTGTGTTGAGTAGTTAGTTGGTTTACATTTATGAACAAGTTTTCCCTTTCAATGATATATACCTTGTTCAAGTTCTGCTTGCACTGCACTGGTATGTGTGTCAGTAGAAAAACAACCCGATGAAGTATACCCCGGGAGAATACATTGCATCAACAGGTCCGGACACGGAATATACATAACTTGCACATGTGGAAGAATATATGAAGGAAAAGTATAGTATGCATTTAATATTGTGAACTTACGCTTCAAAGTGTACTCAGCTCTCCAGTTCTCAAAAACAAGAGACCCAAGTGCACGTCTTGTATTCACTGTGTGTTTGAGTTTGTTATTGTTCATAAAAGCACTTTGGTAAAATATAAAAAACTAGTAGTTTTATTTTGAGCAGATTTTTTTCAATAATTACCATCTAATTGCAATTTTAGTAGTTTCAGACCTTCCCAATCTTTTGCATTTATGGGGATGATTGAGTCTGATGTGAAAGAAGAAATGACCTCCTTTGTTTCTGATGGAGTTTGGAGTCTTAAGTCAAGCACATCCGAAATTATGGAGTGTTTTAACAAGTTGATGCTGAAATTTAACGAATAAAGGCCGGTAAGTTATTGGTAAGATATTGTCTCAGTCACAATATCTTATCCCCATATTAACACTATATCAAATTCTACATAGGTTTTTTCTGGTTTCAGCTTTACATTCGGCATGAATGTTGCGAAATCTAATTCCTGATGATGATGATGATGATGGGAAACCCAATGGAAATCATTCAGCAGTACGCGAACGGCTTGTTAAACACACCATATTGAACAGATGGACTCCAGCATTCCTGGCAATGACAATTTATGCATTATGAAGCAGCACTGCGGAATTGGTACGCCATTTGAAAATGATGTTACTGAATATTCAATGTTAACCTGATTTCACTCATTTTTTGTCATTCTTACAGATTACCATCAGTCTTTAAAATTACGAACATGATCCAGATTGAATACAACGAAACTTCGATAAAAACTATATATTCTTAATAAATAATATCGCTACTACTTCAGGTATGTTTTTACATCATGTAATGATGAAGAACAAAATATTAGCCATATATATATGGACTTTTGAATTCCATTAATGTTAGCGCTAACGTAGTAGTTTTAACTGCTGAGAAAATGTAATTTTTCGACTGTTTGTATGTTTTATATGAAATGAATGTAACTACGTAAAGTATTAGACATATATGCAATAGATGAAATGTCACAAACAGGGGTTTGTATCAATCAAATGCTGAAATGTATCGGTGTTGGATTTAAAAACGAAATTGTTAAATGACAATGTATACTATGTATATTGAAATATTGGAATGATTGGGGTAGATGTTGGGTTGAATTAAGAGATTTAGGATACTGTGCAGGTTAGAATTTAAACTCTTCAAGTGAAGCACCAAAAATATAACCTGACTATAAATTGAAATGTTGTAACTATGCACTGTGAATATATTTAAAAATGAGTAGTAGCAAAGTTGCTTATGGAAATTATGTAATATTTAATGAATACTATCAGTTGTGAAGACAATTAAGCCTGTCGGTTTATTATACATTCATAGCTGATTTCATCTTGAGCAAAATAGTTATGAATGTATTCAGGGAATCGGGTGTATAATTATCTGTAAGATTTGTTTCTGTTTAATTTCCGAAATGGAAATATTAACATAAAGGAACGTTTGAAGTTGCAGCTACAAACCCGAACGTATGGTTGAGTGTAGATACTAAATTTTATAGTTATGACAGTATTTGATTCAGTAAGATACCAACGTACCTCCGTACGTACTATTTTTATGTCTATTTATTTGTTGTGACCTGGCAGTATTAACACTGCATAATGTCTAATTATTTAGTAATTTTCATATTTATAGTCGTTCAACAAAGCATGTTAGAGCGGCATTACTTGTGTGAAGATGATTTCAATAAAAGCACAACGTAGGTTTCGTCCTTTAAAATTGCTCCTGATTACAAAATCAGTTTGTATACATGTATTTTAATTAACCAAATGTAATTTACTTAGGAACAATCATGCACAGACATGAGTAAGCAGTAAGCCTTAAAACGGCATTTCATTATGATCATCACAAGCATACTTCTGTTTTTACAGCAGCAAATACCACAGCACAGTTGACTGGGACAGTGCATTTACCGGCATAGCTCTAATTTCAGGATGTTTCTTCCTTGCTCAGTCTCACTGGTGCTATCATGAAGCATAATATAATTTCTCTACACTTCACTACGGAATATACATACATATAATATGCATCTATGTATATAATAATATAGTTATATTTAGGTATATGTATCGGTAAAACATGTAGTAAGAGTGAAGTGTACAAAACCAAAAGCATCTCCAGCTTACAAAAGTAAGACTTTCAGTTCAACATCATGTGCATGCCGTGCATTATACCTAGTTTTCTGTTTTCAGTATTATTTTTCACAATGTCAATAATATACAAAACAGCATTTCATTGAAAGCATACCTAAGTGAGTTTTGTGTTTTTAGTTTTAGCGATTCATTTATACTACGAAAAAGTTGCAGTTTTTGAATAGTTTTAGATTTAATTCAACTCCACAATTCAGAGAATGATGGAGTCTGATGTACTGCTTTATGAGTAATTTCTTGTATGACTTTCAAGTCAAATTTTACGAGATGAACTTCGTTGACGATTAGAGAGAAAGTGGGTAAGAAAATATTTTATAATATGATGTAAAAACGAAGTGAACCAAATTTTATTTTATTTTCTTTCTTGTGCAGTTCCGCTTGAACGTTTGGATGCAAAATAGTCACCCCTGATCATTTAGCAACATTATATAACGCAGCTGTTTGAACAAGATGCAGTAACTAGTTGCAAATTAGCGCAAGTTAACAAGTAGTCATTACGGTGGATTCTTATTGCTGAGACTACTCCCATTGTGTCGATAAATGTAATGGTGAGTTAGCTAACATTCTCTTGAAGTATCAGGTTACTAATTGCAAACTCCTCTACTTATTCCTTTACTTGTTACAGATTCAGCGGACGCTATTAAAAACTACTCCACCACTACTACTTTTCAGGAACAAAAACCATGGAGTGTTAAGGAAAAAATAGATAATGTCAAGAAATTTTTATACGTATCTAAATAGAAATAAGAATACCCTAATTTTACAACATTTAAAGTTATTTGGAGTACTAACTATCTCACCGCAGTCAAAATTGTGTAAGCGTGAGTGGAATTCATCATTTTCTTGGATAATGTAGTTCCTCGAAAGTTTACTATTCTGTAATACGCTTTTGTCATTGCAAATACAGATGCGCACATCAGCGAGCAAGTTTAGGAGAGATTGACTACTAATCTGTCAATTAATTTGAACTTACGACAAGTGTTGTAGGTTAAATTTTCTGTCTAATGTCATTGTAGTTTTTGATGAACAAATGTTCTTGTCAATTGAACATACATGTCTTGGAAACATACAGGTTTGAAAAATGTAATTTCTTACTCTGTTAGCATTTATTAACTAGAGATTATTAAGCGACACGGAACATTTTGATGATCGCTAACTACTCAAATAAAGGACACTCTAAGTATAGAAAGTGTTTAGTAGACGTAAATGAGTGCAAGTATACAAGTATTATTGTGGTCTGTGTTACATCCTTTTATCAGCATTCACGGGCAGATAAGGTTTTCAATATCCAGTAATTATTTGTACTTAACGCAAAAATTAAATACGTGATGAGCTTGTAATTTAATGTAAAATCATGCAGATAACATGCAAGTATTGTAATTCATAATGTTATTAGATTCAGTAGCGAAACCAAAGTAGCTTGCGTACCTAAAATTATAAATGAAACCCTTCAGAAACTGTATTCACGATGGCTTTCTTACTAACTAAACAAAATTATTACCGAATTGTTTAAAGATTGGTCGTCTGTCGTCTTACATGTTAGAGGATTGTAAAATATATTAGTTAATATTAAGTTTAGTGAACCTTCAAGTGAGATGGATGACTTTCTAAACTAAATTGATAAAGGAAAGTTCTAGTTTTGTATTTTTGTGTAATGCGCACTTATCTTAGGGTCAAGGTATTACCCTGGATATGGGCTTACAATTTAACTCATGTAGCTTTTGAGTAAGTTAAATTCAATTTCCATACTAGATTCAAACTCAAAACTAATACTTATTACGACTGGATATCTATTCAGAAATAAAATGAAATGTTGTATTATTAGATGCCTAAAACTGGTGGCAACAATAGAAATAGTTGTAATATCACTTTTGCTCATTTTTTAAGTATAGCGGAATCAATTTGCAATATTATCAAAATGTTAAATGATTCAAACGAGGAGTCGATCAAGAATTAAAGATAAGAAAGTCAAGAAGATTTTAAATGTTGTATTAAAAGGTAGGGGAGAGAATGTAATGCTGTACTGGTTATAAGTAATTTATGTTCTATCATTTACATTAAAAATTACTGAAAGGTTAAATATTTAAATAAACATGTCTATGCCAATATACATCTTTTAAGCTTTAATTGTCATAACTTTTTGTCTGAACAACCTAATTTCTGTATGCTTTTGAGGGTTTTTATTATCAGACAACTTCCTACTGTTTGGATAAGGTTTAATACATACGCACACTTATGTTCTTTGCTAATAAGAATAATATCTGGCTTAAGTTGAATGTAATTCTTTTTGCTAAATTTAGTTTTCATTTTATTGTTTACTTTATGGCAAAAAAGTACAGAAGTGAGAGCAAGCTAACTAACAGCAATTTGTACATCAATGCATAATATTTACAAGAATATACGAAGGCTTGCGGTGAATCAACTTTCCCGTACCACTTTAGTAGTTAAAATGACTACCAACAATAATACGGGTTGACAAGCACTGAAAATTTTGCTTTCGTCATTTCAATGACATTTCAAAATGATAATTATTGTAATAAAACGAATATTGGAAGAGAATTGATTTGGTTTGATTAGATTGAATGTGTAAATATAAACAACGATATTTTTGAAAGCAGATGTTTACATTCAATGACATTTATCATTCCTGGTCTTTATTTCACCCGCTAAAGTCAACTCAACTTTGTGTACTTCATGTTAAGCTCTATTTGTAGTCAGTTGCTTGCAAAAATGAGCTATCACGATGTGTCTAATTTTCTAGATTAAGTTAAAATACTTAATCGGCAACATTATATACCGGTGCAACATTTCATTTTCTATTAATTGAATAAATATGAAATTAAAACTGCATTCTTACGATTAAAACTTGAATTTCTGTTATCCATATTACTTAAATGCGTTCTAACTATTGTCAATTTGGAGCTTGATAACATTATCACATTTGTGATTGCGTTTTACTACTCGGAATGCATACATAAAACTCATAAAAACTGCACTGCAGCAATGAGAGTTGTGACAGGCATTGCTTTGAGGATAGCTTACACAAGGCTGGAATGTAAAGAAGAGTTTCCCCTCTATAGCTTTGCTTGCATAGCTTCTGCAATGGTGGAGAGTGGGAAGATTTTGGTTTTGTACATTCTCCTTCCAACTCGCTGGTGTTAGCTCGAGCCAAGGAAAGGTTAAGTTCGCTTAGAACTTGCTGTCTGCTGTAGTCAGACCAGTAAGCTTACTCGATCACTCACTCACTATCTAAGCAAGCTTGTGCTTGTGGAACAGACTTTGTTGCAGTATTTGGCTTTGCTCTGCTGTACTTCCTAACAGTTCTGCATTACCAGTACTGCTACATTCTCTTGAGTTCTTTTCACTCACACTCATAATGAAAGTAGTATGATAGACAATACGTTTGCTTGCAACGGTGTAAATTCATTGGTGGGCTGAACAAACCGTGGATTGTCGTATTAAAATTACAGTCACCGGAAAAATGTTTGAAATACTGGAATGGAACCACCTCTACAAATTAATATTTGGTATGTACAAACGGAACAAAGCAGAAAGTGGAAGGATTCTGAGAGTTCGGATCCCATTTGCTTCTTTGTGTTTAAAAATGAGATAAGAACTAGCAGTCACCTCAATTTAAGGCAGATTGGTTTATGCTGCATTGGTGATGAATCAACGTCCAGTATTAATTTTATTAGTAATTAGTAGAATTCATAGTAATTTTAGCCATAGTAGTGCAGTACGCAACGGCTGTGTCACTAGTGCTCAAAGTCTCATGAAAGGAATGGAGAGGAATGACAAATTCGGCTGAAAGATTTGAAAAATAAAATGAAAGACAAATGATTTGAAAGGAATGGAAAGATTTGAAAGATTTTCTAAATAAAATTATTTTTATTTAGTATTTTTAAGAATTTTTAAGCTTTATACGCTATAAAAATACGAAATCTTATAAAAATAACTTTAAACGGTAGAAATAACCTACTTTTCAATGAATTAAAGTCAATATTTGTAAAAAGTTGAATTTGCCATATTTACATGAAAAATATTTTAAATTTAAAATGTGAAAATTTTCAATTATTGAGGTAGCTTATAATCTTATATAATTTATTTAAGCTTCTATGGTTAGTAAAATTATGTAAGGTCTGTCTCATAATAGAAAGATAGATATGAATTTTTGTGTAATTCCCATGTTTATGGGAGTAGATGATTGGGGCTCAGGTATTAGGTGCCCCCACTAGTTGTGAGTATGGCTGTGTCTCATAATAGAAAGATAGTTCCTTCTAATTTAGAACCCCCTTAAACCGTTAAATTTTTAGGGAGTTTGGCTGGTATATGTAGGGTAGCCTAATCCTCAGGGACCCATTTGCTATATTAAGCAGTTTATAGTTAATGTCTGAATGAACGACAAATGTCTTTCATTCTCTTTCACAGCATGGAAAGGAATGGAAAGGAAGGACAATTTTGTCCGAATGACGTTTTTTGAAAGACATCATTCCTTTCAAGTCTTTTGAATGGAAAGGAATGAAAAATGTGAAAGGAATGGAAAGACTTCGAGCACTATGTGTCACATGTAGGATGATTGTTTTGCAGTGGTGCATTGCTGAATTCTTACATGTGAGAAACAGTAAATGTTCAATAGTATACTATGGCCGTGTGTCTGTTAACTGTATAAATTCGGAAATTGTGACATTCCTTTTTTGTTTTTCAGAAAATTATGAAAACGGTACAGACAATCAGGCATCTAAATTTAATTCCCATTTGTTTTACGTACGATGCGATATTACCTTTGCAGTATTTACAACATTTATCCACACATAAATTTTAAAGTAACAACATTTCTGTGAAAAATTTAACACATGCATTTTTGCATGTAACACAGCGAAATCATATTTTTCTCTCATTATCATTATTATCGTCCAGATAATATAATTATAGGATGCTTCATTTAATCCGATCTGAAACATAAAGCTGTCCTGTCTCATCATATTTAACGTTTGTGATCATGTCACAAATTATCCAACCCGTTTCCAGTACCCACCAACTACGAAAGACATTAAAGTAATGAGCATTATGTGTGTGTGTCAGGGGCATTAAGCAATGTTTTATTTATGTTTTGGAGGTCGGTCAAACATCGGTATTTTCTCTAATTTGCTCATACTTACACTCAACAAAATATAACATGTTCCTTATATAAACGGTGTAAATGCCCACTGGTATAACATAGAAATGAAGTTTAAACAATGCCGATAACAAAAGTCAACATTTTTTCAACAAATAACGCTGTGCATTTTCGTTGATAACATCATCTGTATTTAAAAAATTTAATTAGACGGTTTTCAGCATTTGCCATACCGTCTTTATTGTCAACTTTCCAATACAATCGGGATAAAACAATTCTGAACCTTAACTATGAGCCATTAGATACAATGCTCGCAGGAAAGCCAATGTGAGACAAGGAAAAAACTCCAACTGGTATGTAACATGATATTAAGAAAACGCATTTATTATGCTGGAACACTCGACTCAAGCTAAGAATTGAAACTGAGCTCACATTCGTCCACCCATCTTACCTTAGCGCGCTTGCCAGGTACGCTAATGTGCGCTTCTCCAAACTAGTTGGTATTACATGTATTATAAACTGGTAATTGAAATAGTAATTCTAATTTGTTTTCTCTTGAATATTTTCAGAATGATGATGATTCAGAATAAAGGAACCAACTTCTCAGCGTTCTTCCCAATTTTACTTTCCTGTGTAAATGCCAGTGATGCGCTTTCTCGCAATATAAATTTGGTAATAATGATCGCTTGTCAAATATTTAGGATTATATATTTAACAATTCATCCCATCCATTCCACTGACAGAAACATTAGGCTTTGGAAGTAGCAAAGGATGTTGCAATATCCTGGATAACAAACTAATACAAACAAAAATAAATTTTTTGTACAGTATTTCCAATTAATCCACTCTTAAGTTATGAATATATAAATTAAAAATAATGTTGAATCGAAATGTTTTGCAAATGACACAAACAAATAAGTTATCATGCATGATTTTTACATAGAAAGTTGATCCCACCGTGTTGAACTATTTTATTACCCTAATTATGTTTTTAGTTCTCAGTATAGTTAACTTCTTGTCTGCACAGCTTGTGTAGTTTACATTTGCTTACATTACATAGCTGCACCTAGCATGTACAGCTGACTTAAAATTTAAATACTTATCTATGCTAAAAATTTTACATGCCACACAACACATTTACGCAACAGGATGATTGAATGTTTATTCTAATACATTGTGAAAAAATTACTACAAGTTTCATACAATCTTTCAGAAAAAACTACTGTTTTACAAAAAAAGCAGTATTAATGAATAATTAGTATTGCAATTGACGGAGTGTACTCTGAATGCACATTCAGTAAAAAATGGAGACGGATGCATCACACCCGGTGTGCACCCTTTGTCCATTTTCCACCCCTTTTTGGGTGGAAAGTACGAAATGGACAAAACGGAAGAAAGTGGTAAAAATGGTGTCATGTGACAGATGAGCCTAAATTTAGATCTGAAATATGCATCCTATGTAAAATATGAGATAAGAGATCTACAATAGTTAACTAATGCAGGGGATGTTAAAAAGAGCAGGACCTTAAGAATTAACATGAAAATGGATACATCAGAGATAAAATTGTAAATATTTAACTTAAATGATAGAATTTTTTATATATTGGTCTACATTCATGACTCCCTGTAGCAAAATAGGAGAACGCTACAATGTATCATATGCACGCTGGACTGAGCAAAGGATAAAACTCCGTCTTACACAATGTACATTCATTCAAACTCGTCCAAGTCACATCTCTTTTATATATATAAATACGAGTGTAATTAACTAAGTTTTAATTAATGCGACTAAAACACATATACATTAATTCATGTAATGTTCACGATGTACGGACTACACAACATATAATAATATGTAATTTTATTTGATTAACCGAGCCTGATGATGATATATTAAATTCGAAACCGGTCGCTCACGGTTAACTAAACATCTTGTTCACAGTGTGATAAATATTGTCATTTAAAACAAACCTCAAAAAATTTCAGGTCAAAATGAATGAGTAAATCGTGTTCCGTCGAATCACTTTCAGGTCACCCCAGCACAAGAGTCTCACGTTACCCCAATTTATGGTGGTTGCTTTCTGCTTAATTTTTTATTGTCTTTCTATTAGGCCCAAATAACATTTCGTTTCGAAACATAAAATTCAAAAACGGTTGAATTGGTTTGAAATTACTAATTGTATTTTGTTAGCAAAATATCGTATAAATCTCCTTTTGTCCACTTTCGTCTAATCTGTCCGTGTTTTCCATCCTCAGTTTGGTGGAAATTTCCGAATCTTCCAGGGTGGTTCCATTATCCACTGGACGTGCGCCCTTTGATCACACCTGGTTTTTATATCTCCTGCATTTCTTGTATCATAAATCAAAACATTTCATTTAGCCTGTTGTGAGGATTCAAATTACACTCTTAGTAGTTTTGCGTGCAGTTGAACCTGCATATGATTATGATTAAGCTGAAATGTTATACTCTTGCCTTTGCAGGAAGAGACATAGCTTTACATATTTAGTTTTCATTATTAGTAAGACTTATTCATACCAAGCAACGTTCATTGGTAAATCTTTGTTTTGCTTAAACATTGTTTAAATGGATTTCAAGGGTATATAAGCCCAACAGGAAAGATACAATTCAGTTGTTATTGAATTTCCTTATCGTTACTCTGCTGGTTTTGCTCTAGATACTGAGTTAAAATCAAACCATACAAGTTTCCCTGAAAAGGACGTACTTTTTGGTTGAGAAACCTAGCGTTAGATTTAGTTATAAGTTTCTGAAGTCAGTTTCCTCTAACGAGACGCACTGACTTCAGTCCACCTCAACTCTTACCCCTAAGAGTTATTTTCTTCTAAAAAGCAAACATAAATACTTGTGTTCTGCATAAAACTTATTTTCAACTGCATACCAATCCATTTATCCTTGCGCATAGAAACTGCACAAAGAACCTTGGAACGTAGCATTTCGTATCATAAATTGATAATTGCACGCTGCGAAACTATTTTGATCAGGCATATTAGGGCCCTCACATAATTCCTGACACTGTTATATATGTTGTATATGTAATGCTGATGCAGTGGTTTTAGTACCATTCAACGACAAGAGAGTCACACGACAAATAATACAAAAGGGTCTTTGTGGAGCTGCACTTTGTTCTTGAGATCATGATTGGAATGGAGCTTTTTCTACCAAAAATGAATTTTTCCAATCGCAAAAATTAAATTAAACGTGAGCTATGATTTGCTGAAACTAAGTACTTGAATGCTAACTTTCAATCTCAAGTGATATATTGCGACAAACTATCTGGGGTGAAATGAAAATTGTAGGAAAGGCAAGCAAATAATTAAAATAGAAACGTGGACAAAGAATGAAAGTACCATCGAAGCAGGGTTGCAATATTTTGGAAGTAGATCAATACAAATATTAAATCGATTAAATTGACAATTTTTAACTTTTTCAGGTAGTTTAAAAATTTATTTAAACTCAAGAAATTTTAAGTTCGAGTTATAATATTGCTCATGTCTATAACAATAATTTATTAGAGAAAACCCAACATTCCCTTTAAACTCATCCCGCCTATTTAGCCTTTTTCATAAAACTTTCCATCAGGTAGTTTAAATCAGGTCATTTACGTAACTTTTCCTAACAAAAAATCTAGTCAACAGGAATATTATGTACTTTGGCGTGGTTTTATAACAAACCCATATTAAAGCCAAAAATTAAAGCAGGACAACCATCAATTGTAGTTTACCCTTCGTCTTGGTTGCAACCTTTTTAATTTAACAAACGAAAACACCGAGCCAAGATTATCATTTTTCTGCATTAATTTGTGTAAATCCTTATTAAATTCAGAATTTTCATTTCCACACATTATACTAGCAGGCGTACTAGTGATAATAAAATCGAGTTGGGATTGTAGGAAAAGGAGTAAAAACAGTTAGATTGTATCGCAGAATTTACATGTGCTAAACCGAAAAAGCAAATTGGTGCCTTTTTTTATTTGAGTATTGCTGCTTCCCATGACTACAAACTTGCGAAAACATTCACGTAGGCAATCATTGATAATGATAAATGCGAAGATTAGGTTGATTGTAGTGATAACTTTTTCCTTTTATTCAGATCCAATTTAAAAATTTACTTTATTTATAGAAATCTTTACGTTCGAGCTATAAAATTTCTCCTGTTCACAGCAACTAGAGAAGGCAAAATCAAAATTCCAATTACATTCATCCCATCAATTTAATTTAATACATTCAATTTTCCATCATAGATCTAATCAAGTCTTTCACTTAACTCTTCTTCAAAGTCAAGTGGAAAGGAAAACAACTATCTTTTCTTGCCATCAGCAAAGTTATGTGGTATAAAATCGAATTAGGCTGGACCTTATAACAAAACCATATTAAAGCCAAAATTCAGAAAGGACTACCATCAGTTGTAGTTTATCCTTCATCTAGGTTGCAACCTTTTCATTTTAACAAGTAAAAATGCCGAGCCCACTACTTCATCATGCTTACAAGCTCAACCAGTTTTTAAACGACTGCTTCTATCATCACTGCATGAACTGGGATGACAAAGCCAAGGAATGGAAGTTGGAGAAGGATTGGAAACGGCTTAGTCGATACTTTCTCCTCAATATTTTATTTTTTGACATTCTGGCTCCAGTTTTCATCGTTTTATTTTTTGGAACTGCCATTTTCTCTCCAAAGGCATTACCGTTTGAAAGTTCGGTAATATTTTCCATCCTGTTGATATTGTGTCCGTTCTCAATGTTTTTCGACTTTGTTTGTTTCTTCTACGGCAAAGAATTGGTAGCAGTTGTCAACTGGATGAACGAAATAATCGACCAAAAATTTTACACTGGAGAGAAAAATACCAAACCTTGGAAACTGGGAAGTTTTCATATATTTATAAATGGTAAATTTATTTGTTTAAAAGGAATATTTCCATAAGCTAAACTTAACCTAATTTCTTGTTTGTTTTCTAAGAATTGGAAAACATCGTTAAAGGAAACCCTGTAGATTGGATTGGCCTTGCGTGTAACCAAATCCTGATTTCTAACTCAACTGCATGTTTTATTGGCCCAATTGTACTTTTATGGAGAGACTGGGATCCATTTCAGATGGTGCTTGTCATTGTTTCTTCCCCACATGCTTCATTTGGATTTCCAGACGTAACCGGAAGCATTTTGGCCAAGGTCTTGCGAGTAATACTAACATTTACTTTTGCACAAGTCATTTTTGCCAACCTTAGAACACTCAGCATCATTGGTTTATCGTATCTACTTGGTTGTATTAAGCTTTTAAATCGAATTAAAAATCTCGAGTTTAATTTTCCTGTTATGCAAGAGTATCGTCAACTGAATATCTCTAGCAATATGCTTCACAAAGTTATTAAACTTATGTTTTCTGTTCTACTCCAGTCCTTGTTTTTAGGGCTAGTGGTCGGAACAAATATAACAATTCTTGCGTTCCAACTGAGAAACTATGCAATGCTTTTTATCGGATTTATGGCTGTAGTTATATGCTCCTTTGCGACATATCTTGTTTTTGTGATTGGATGTTCGTGGTATGAAATTAGTGAAGCTATTTTGTATTCTTGGCGTTGGCAAATTGCAGAGCAACCAAGCAAAAAGTTAATGAGAAAGAAAATACGGAGCTGTCGCAAAATGGCATTGACAGCTGGAGGGATAGGCATATTGGATGACACGATTCGAAATACCTTTTACTATTCAGTTCTTGTGTACTCTGGAAACTTGTTAATTGCTTTACCAAATGTTGTTGCTAATGTATAGTTGCCTGTAGAAAACAAATTTATGTTTGGATGGAAAATGAATCATAATAAACTTTTAGTTGGTACGTTACTTTGTGATAAAATCCAGAATTAGTACATGACTTAACGCAAACGTACACTAAAATCATTTTATCTACTTGTAAAAAGTACTTTCTAACCAGAGTTAAGTAAGAAAGGTGATGTAAAAATTTGTTACACCTCAAAAGTTTTTGTTAGCTAATTTAAAAAAATGCTAATTAACGTCCCTAAAAGTAAGGGCCCAAGTTTGGGACGTTAATTAACGTCCTGAGCACTGACTGATGATAATGATCTGTGGATAGTTTGTTATTATTTTTCATTGATTTGCATATAACAATGATTATGAAACCGTGGAATTTTATTAGTTTCCAGAAAATTCACTATAGAAAATGTTGTAGAAATCCACGTTTATCACACCGTGGTTTACACGCGAAAGCAACCATAGCGCTTTCAGTGTTTTCCACTGTGCTGTCTACGTGGAATCTAGTGTTGAAATCCACAAAGCCGCGACGGCAATTTTCATCAGTGGGTCTACTGTATCACTACCGCGCAGTTTTCAACGAACTTTGTAGATTGGGTGGTATTGATTAAAATTCACAACATCAGAAATTTTGATGGGAAATGGTTGTACATTCGTTACAACTGTGCTTAAAGAAGGCCGTTTTTGGTGACGTAAATGCTTTTAAAGTTAAACCGAATTTGTTAAATGTGATTGACAAAGACGGAGAAGTAGTATTCGTAGAGGTGCTCTTTTCTCTCCAGACAATGATTAGCATGAAGCTTGTTACCGAAGTTAAATGTTTCCAATTGCCACTACTAAATAAACGTAAGCTATGTTTGACATAAAATAAGTACTTCAACGTTCAATCCCATGGTATACATTGTGGGTATCTCAGTATCTGGGGCGAGTGGAAATTTTTAAGAAAGTTAAGAAAATAATTAAAATAAAGAACTGGCCAATGAAAAATAAATAGTACCATCGAAGCCGGTTTTCAATATTTTTGAAGTAGCTGTCAAATATGCTATATTAAAGGTATTTACTCTTAATGTAATATAATAATATCAATACGTGAGTGATTATTTCATAGAAATAATTGACACTAATTACAGTTGGAATGCATTATCAATTTTTTAACTGGTTTGTGTAAATCATTCGATTTGAAATTATAGTGTCCAGACATCACATTATACTAGAAGTAGTACTGATAATAGATTCGAGTTAGGATTGTAAAAAATGGGGTAAAAGTAGTTAGAGGGCTTTCTTTTCTCTTAGAGTATCGCTGCTTTCCTTGATTGAATGCCTGTGAAAACATTTACCCAGGCAATGATTGCTTTTGATAAATGCAAAGATTAAATTGACTAATATTTCAGGTCCAATTTAAAATGTACTTAAACTCAAGAAATCCTTATGTTCGAGTTATAAAATTGCTAACAACAGCTCGTTAAAGCAAAATCAACATTCAATTTTAAATCACCGAGCCAATTACGCTTTATGCATTCAATTTTCCAAAAGGTAATCGAATCAGGTCATTTGCGTAACTCTTATAAAAAATCATGAGAAAAGAAAACCACTAATGACGTAACTTACGTAGTACGTAGTAGTAGTACGTAAGTTATTTAACCAACAGGAAAGTTATGTATTTGAAAGCCAGAACAAGTCCATGTAGTTTTTGTAGTTCAGGTAGGTCTAGCTTTTGCAAGGATTACTTATTTCATCTTTGGTGGATCCATGTACTCATGTACATCATTAAAGCACATTATCGAAACCATTATGGCCAAAAAAGGTTATTGAAGAATCAGATATCTACCAATGTATACGCCGTTTTTGTGTGATTAAAGCCAGCAGTAAAGTTTCAACTTTGAAACACTATTTCTCATTGGTTTTTTTGCAAACCTAAGTTTAAAACCGAAGACAGATAAAACTAAAATTCATATACAATTTACTTCTCACCGAGAATATTCTTGTTTTAGTTTTATAATGCCGAGCCCACTAGTTCATCATGCTTATAGACTAAACTAATTTTTCAACGATAGATTCTACCATCACTGCATCAACTGGGATGAAGGTGCGACGGAATGGACAATTCAGAAGAATCGGAAGCGATTGATTCCATACTACCTGCTAAACATCGTATTTGTAGATATCATGGCACCGGTCATAACAGCAGTGGTTCTCGGAACAGCAATTTTCTTTCCCAAATCGCTGCCATTAGGAAATGCCACAATTTTTGCTGTCATATGCATTGTGTTTCCCATTTCCATGTTTTTTGATTTTGTCTGCTTTGCTTATTGGAATGAATTACTTATAATTGTAAACTGGGTAGGGAAAATGGTGGATACAAAGCTTCCAGTGAGAAGAACATTTATAAAGCCGTGGAAACTGGGCAGCCTACATATTTTTCTAGACGGTAGTTATTCAATATTTTACGTGTTCACTAAGCAATACTCATACTTCATATTGATTGCATTAATTCTTATTTCCTTATAGAACTGAAGAATATATTGTATAGAAAGCCTGTGGACTGGGTTGGACTCATAATAAACGAAATTGTGATATCCTACGAGTCTGTGAGCCTTATTGCCCCAATAGTTTTTTTTGGGGAGACTGGGACCCGTTTTATATGGTACCGCACATTTTGTCATCGCCTCATGCCCCTTTTGGGTTGCCCAATATTTCTAAACTTGTATGGTTAAAACCTGATCGAAGAATTCTATGCATTTTTCTACCCCAAGTAGTTTATGTTAACCTGCAAACACTCAGCGTAATCGGTTTGACTTTTCTGCTTGGATATGTGAAGCTCCTGAAACGGCTACTGAGTCTTGAGCTGAACCACGTAGTTATGCAGGAATACAAACAAATGTACATTACAGTCAATATGATTGAACAACCTCTGAAACTCGTCTTTGCCATTTTACTCCAGTCTATGTTTATGGCTTTGGTAATTGGGACGAATGTAACAATTCTTGGGTTTCAGTTGGGAAACTATGCAATGAGTTATATTGGTTTTATGGCTGTAGTTATTGGGTCTCTTGCAACTTACATTATTTTTGTGGTTGGATGTTCATGGTATGAAATCAGTGAGGCTATTTTGAATACTTGGAGTAGGCAGATTGTGCTGGAAACCAACAGGTTGCTGATGAGAAAGAAAATTTGTAGCTTTCGAAAAATGGCATTGATTGCCGGAGGAGTGGGAATACTTGATGACACGATCAAAAATACGTTTTGTCACTCTAGTCTGGTATATACTGCAAACTTATTAATTGCAACTCCAAAAATACTTTCTAAAACTTAAGAATTTATCCTTCATTCGGGTGTTTAAGAATGAATTTTATGTATATTATCTTAAACCCTTTCGAAATAAAATGAAACCTTACAAACGGCTGAAAGAGAAACAAAATTTATGTCTCAAGTACGTTTGTCCGACGAATATTTATTACGGTATTTTTAGTAGTTTTCTACGAAACATTGTCGTCATTTTTTTCTTCAAATAGCATCCGGAAAGTATTCAAAATAAGCGAATTTAACATTGCTAATTAGCAAACCTGGCATGCTAAATTTGCTCAATTACAATGATGGACTGAGAACGGTACCTTTGGATTACTGCTGCCACATTTTAGTTTCACAAGTTGTTTGGGAAAGAATGTCTGCAATTCTCAATGTTTGACACTTTATTTGACAATAGTCACAAATTGCATTAGCATTTCTCCAAATTCAATCCAATATGTGAATGGCAGAGGGTCTATTGGTAACGAGTCGCGAATTAGGTGGCTTACATATTGGCTCAGTAGCCTTATAGTTCATTTTGTCTGGGGTAATTTTTCCGGAAGTTATTTAAATTAGCAATTTTTATTCTTGTCGTCCAGTTTCGTAGCAGGGAATTTTTCGACTTTACTGTAGACCCATAATTCGATGCCTAAAGCCCTTTAATAGGGGTTGGGGCAAAGTGAAACTTGCGAACTTAAAATCGAGCAATTACTTTCGCTAATTGAAAATAAACAAACCTTCCAATTCAAATTGTTATACTTCCTTTTTTATTTCTTGCATCTATCTACCTTTTATTTCCAAATTGCTATCATACTAGCCAGGCGACTAACGAAAGGAATGAAAGTTAGCCCAGTACCCTCCTTTCCAATAATATCAAATGCTGTAACTACGTAACTACCCAAAAACTTGAGGAAAGAAATTGTACCCTTAAAAATTCAACTACAACACATTTTATTTTCTGGTATGATTTAGTACACGGGTTTAACATTCCACTGAGTAAATGGATTTCTTTATATTCATAGCACATCTTACTTATACGTGCGATGGGTGCCTCTCTTTTGTACCTCTGATACCCAACCCAATTTATTAGAAGCGTTATGCACTGCTTGAGGACTGTTATGTCTATTATGTACAGCAAAGTATTTTATTAACACTAAAGATACAAAAAACTCTATCATATCTTTAGGTTTGTTTATTAATGGACTGAAGACACTGTCAAATGCAATATACCAATTCTTTATTTACACAATCTGTACCATTTACAAGCAGAGGAAATAAATTGTTTAATAAATAACTACTAAATTACGTTATCGACAGTAGATACTAAGATTACGCCACTTTGTTGCTGGTTTAAATGTCTATTATACAAGCGTTCTGCAAGTAGCTGAACGACGGACAGTGTAAGCCCAAAAGCCAAGAGAAAATGCACTACAGCAACATGCTTTGTGGTCAGAACCTTTGGAACTCTTGCTTTTTCCAATTTCCATCGATTATCTGCCGTATACTTATTCTTGTCTATCCATGTGCCTTCAAAAATCATAGCTTTAATTTGTTTTCCTGTAATATATTCCTCCCAAGTAGAGTGAAAGTCGGCCAACTTCTTCAAAAGACCAAAATCACGAAACCAACCTAATGAAACCAACATTTCCACATCCAACGGGCCCCTTTGAACAGCCCACAAGGATGGGACATCGATAACTTCTTTGGAAATTCTATAAAAGGACTCGCCATACCTTTTCCTAAAAACGCTGGCGAATACGTTGGCTAAACTGGATGTTCCAATGAACACATGCTGTCCTCTAACTACAATATTCCTAAAATATTCCAACGGTGTCTCATTCTTTATTTTACTTTGTTTAGATCTGGTTCGTTTATTGAAATTTTGTACTTCTTCCCTCACTTTTACCACCACTTTAGCAATGTAAGAGTGCTTCGTAGAGTTTGTCAAAGGTTCCAAAATTTCCAATATCTCCCTATACTGGTAACTACCATACGTATAGAATGCAAGCGGCCACTTTTGGGGACTAGTACCATCCACACATTCCTTAAAATTTTTAATAAATGAAATAGACGCTGGTTTCGTTAGGAAGCTTATTAACACACTGCGATAAGTTTCCCCAATTAGTAAGCAGTACACTAGCCACACCGAGAGTATAAGTCTATAATATGTCCTGCTGCATGGGAGATGGTTCTCAAGACATTGATCCAAAAGCGGTCGAAAGATAGAACCAAACAACTCATCGTAACGCAAGTTTTCATTGAAAAAATTACGCTTGTAAATAAACAAAAGTAACCCAAGCAGTGTTACTAGTACTGCTATAGTTAAAAGAAAAATAGGCAATCCGATCGGCCCAACTAATGTAGATAAGGCAGAGTTGCTTTCGCTACGTTGCGGTGAAAGTAATCGAAGTGACTGCTTATAACCAGGATCAAAGAGTATAGAGTCGTGCTTTATTTGTAGTTGATTTTTTAATGAAAGCATTTTTGTGCGAATAGATATGGGAAAAGTTGTCAAGTTTAAATAATCTCCTCTAATTTTATGAAAATTTATGTAACACTTGGCAATGCTGAGGTTGAACTTTTGCATGAAATATTTCCCAATTAGTAATGGAGGCGAAGGAGTTATGTAGGTATATTCAAGAGAGTTCTCATCTTTACTCAGAAAATCTGAATCGACCCTCTCAAGCCGGATGATTTTTGGAAGTTTCAATGGGAAAACGTTGGTGCCCGGGTGAAAGCAAGCTTTCTCCTGTATGCTGGTCACTTTTGTGTTTGCCGAGGAGAAGCAGTTGTGGATGGTATGGCATTCACGCCATTCTTTTATGGATCCGAAATTCGAATACTGGACAAGCTTATCGGCAGTGATCCATGTGAGGGTTCTGAACCTCATTAAAATTTGAGGTGGAATTGACCAAAAGAAACTATTTTCATTGAGAGAAGGCACAACAGTTTCTTTACATGATTGGACGACTTGTATGTAGGTTCGCATATTTTTGTAGAGGAAATTCGTCTCGGCGTGTTCAAAGTGTAGAAAGACGTTGCTGCACAAATATTCCTGAAGTTTAGATGGGAAAGTAGTCATTGTTTCTTTCAATGGAGTTAAAACTATAGTGCTACTTTCTAATTCACCAATTAAACGCAAGATTTTGTTTGTAAAATTGTTGTACACATTCGATTCTGGAATTAAGTAGAAATAGGAATGGCTTCCTAACTTGTTTTTTACAAGACGAATACTTTCTATCAAGTTGTTAGTATTTAAGTAAGCAGATCTACTTTCACTCAATAGAGCTTTAGAAGTAAGCACTGGCATTTGTTTTTGAAACGTGATGACAAACAATAGAGTCAATTTCGATCGGAAATCAAACATCCTAACTACCTTATCGTTTTTATTTCTGAAAATAAAACAGAAATTTTAACTTGCAAAGACAACACTGAAATGCATTGGAGCTGCAAGGATTTGGAGCACGAATAATAATTTAGTTCAGCAGTACCTTTCTGAATGAGTTTACCCGTTCGCAAATAATCGTAATCGTCCATAATTCCCCAATATAAGCTACCGACAGGTTACAAACTGTTTTGCAAGCATAATTTATCGTATCGTCGTTCAAACAGTTTGGAAAATACTTTCGTGTCAGCTTACAAATGGTTTTGTCAATTGGGCAATAAAATAAATCTCTTGCCAAACTGAAATGTGAAACTATTAGTTTTACGGTGAGACTGAGGAAAGTATCATTGAAATTGACAAATTATGAGTAACCTGAAAACTCCTGTCCTGGAAAAGTATTCTACTCTACATTACAATTCTCATATTGCTACATCATCATTACACAATTTGTTCAACTGTAATCAACCTTACTTTCAAAATAATAAGTAAAAACACAGTTGTTAAATATCAATTAGGAACCGATAGTCGAATGGTGATGCGAAAGCTTCTGTTGTTTTGCCTGGTGAGCTATAAATGTAAAATTGTTCTAAAAACTTATAGAACTATAACTATCTTGTGTAATTCGATGTGCAATCAAGTGTAACTTATTATAACCATAACCTATCGGACAACTAAATTATTTCCAATTAGGTATCGCTAAATGTAATTAAGTCTTGGCTGCCAGGCTGTAAAAAATATTGTGCAGTGTGTCTGGGAGCCAGACAAAATTTGGAAACGACCATCATTTATTTAGAAAATTATGGTTGGTTTGATTAGTTGAGTTAAACCAAACTATTGGCTGTGGTTTGTAGGAACTTATTTTAAATTTTCCTAGTATGAATTCTATATAATTATCTTGCTGTTTACACCTGCTCACTGCATTAGCAATAGAACCAAGTAAGTCATGGCGTAATGGAACTAAGCTATAATCAACAAACTATAGTTAAATGACATTTTTACTCACAAAACACATGCTTGAATATTTTAATACATCGATTGGTTGAGTATATAATATGATCAGATTAACTGACTGCATAGTAATTCTGAGTTTGTATGGTTATAGTCATTCGTCTTACATAAATAATTTTATTTGCACAATTTCTCCTACTTCCAATTCTTCAAAAACGCACCGACTAACACAACGACGGCTACAACATTTTTAAAATGCAAGTAATATTTTGAAACGCCTCCCTTCACCATTCTCTGTATATGTATGCAACGAGACTTTTTGCATTGCTTATGTTTAGTAAGTTTTATGTTTTAGGTAATATCATCGGTGATGAATGTTAACTGGGTGATGAAAAGCTAGTTTTTCGAAGATTTCACTTGTGACACATTTTTTGTCACAAATTGTATCCGCTAAAGGTAAATCGCTACATCTGGGATTGTCGGGTTTATTTGTTTTCATTTTTACTGGTATATTTTAAACTTCCATAGTGAATTTGCAAACTAAAACTCAAACTTTATCACATGCAAGAGTAAATTCAACTGAACATGTAAGTACCAAAAGATGTTTCAGTGTGAAAGATTAAGAAAAAGTATTTGGGGCAACTAGAAAATATTAAAATAAGGACCTTTATTTTTCTACACTGATTTCATTTGTATAAGGTTTTTGTGATTTTTGACATCAAATATCAACACATATTGAATTTTGAGTTGTAAGGAAAAAGCTTAAAACGATGGTTTAGCCTACTGTCCCGCCTTCTTTGTCAAAAAAATATTAAATACTACTTTTGGGTACCTTATATGATAAGGAATTATAAGTTCTGAAAATTCAAAGCGAGGACTTTTCCACGACGATAACGATAAAATAAAAGATACAAGAAAGAAACAATGCAAACCACTGGTAGGGTACCTCCACTTAAATTTAAAAAAATAAACAATAAGGTTAGGGAAAGTCGAATACTTTAAATATTTGAGAAAATATTATTAAAAATCAGGGAAAAATGAATACACCCACCTTAACTACCTTAAAACCAAAGAAAAAAAATTTAAAATTCGAAACCAAACCTGGATAACTAGCAATGACAATTTAATCTTTCACTATTCTAAGACGTGCTGAAATTGAATTTAAAAAATGCCGAGTCCATTGGTTCGCCAGGCTTGCAGTCTCAACCAATTTATAAACGACAGATTCTACCATCACTGCTTTAACTGGGATAATGTGGCTTTGGAATGGAAATTTGAGAAGAATTGGAAAAAATTGATTCCATACTACCTACTCCACATTCTGTATGTTGATGTTATAGCCCCAGCTGCTATATTGCTATTCATTCTAACCGCCGTTTTCTTCCCACGAGCATTGCCATTTGAAGACGCGTCAATATTTGCCGTCATCGTACTGGCATTTCCTTTCTCTGCATTTTTTGATTTCCTGTGTTTCTTTTATTCTGAAGAACTGCTGATGATTGTTAACTGGGTGAATGCAACGGTAGATAAAGGACAACTCAGAGAAAGAAATGAACCTACGAAGCGCAGTTGTTATCACCTATTTATGCATGGTAAATATTATTAAAGTATAAGCAAATAACATTTTTTTTGAATACAAAGCACAATTTAATTGTGAAATTCGCTTTCAGAATTCAACAACATATTGCGTGGAAACTCCGTCGATTGGATTAGACTTGTATTAAACGAAATTGTGATTTCTTACGAATCCGTGTCCCTTATTGCATCAGTCGTACTTGTGTGGGGAGACTGGGATCCGTTCCATATGGTACTCAGAATTTTATCGTCACCTCATGCCCCATTTGGATTTCCTGATTTGGCTGGGTATACTGCATCAAAAGTTATTCGTGCAGTTCTATTCTTTTGGATGGCACACGCGATCACAGTTAATCTCAGAACATTGAGTGTAATTGGTCTTTCTTTTTTAATGGGTTATGTTAAACTTCTAAAGCGAATACTCACTCTGGAACTGAACTACTCTGTCATCCAAGAGTACAATCAACTGCACATCACCATTACCAGGTTTGATAAACCATTGCAAATTGTGTTGTCGATTCTTCTTCAGACATTTTTTATGGCACTGGTTGTTGGAACAAACGTGACAATTATTGGCTATCGATTGAAAAATTATGCAATGATTTACATTGCCCCCGCTGTGGTTTTTATTGCCATTTTAGCAACTTACCTTGTTTTCGTCACTGGTTGCTCGTGGTATGACATTAGTAAAGCTATTTTGCAATCCTGGCGACGGCAAATGGTTACGAAATTAAATAGAAAGTTTTTAAGATGGAAAATACGAAGCTGTCGCAAACTAACATTGACAGCTGGAGGCGTGGGTGTGTTAGATGACACTATAAAAAGTACTTTCTACTACTCGTCGGTTACATATACTGCTAATTTACTAATCGCTACTTCAAAGTTACTTGATAAAATGTAAATGCTCATTGATTTTGAAAGCAAACATTGATTGTAATTATAGAAATATTATTCTGGTAATGGTTGACAATAAAACAGCTAATTGTTCATAAGCATTCAGTATTTTCTTTGCAACACATATTTACTAATCGTAAGAACATATACTCATTTATTAAACTGTAGTCTGATGCGAGGAATTCTGAATCATGTTTCAACCACACAAGCGTTTTCCTGTGTGAATAATAATAATAATACTCGTTTATTGCCAAAATGTAACCCTCAATTGAGGCGTCTTACACAAATCTACATAATTTAGTCCTTTATATGGAGAGAGAAACCCACAACTATATAGGACCAATATTTAGTCCTTGGTGAAGAGCAAAACATTTTGAGTAAATTACATCGAAACCAATACCTGGCTGTAACATTTTAAAAATTCATGTGAGTTAGAAAAAATACAGGATGCTTCTTTTGACAAAATTTAGATAACCCAAGGTACCAAGTCACCATTATCTTTTCAGGGTTTAAGGTACTTACCTCGACTTATACGATAGGAAAATTTTATAACATAGAGTTTGAATATGCTTCAACCCACCTGATAACTAAACTCCCACTCCTTGAAGTACAACACAAGTACAGGTAGTTTTCACATGTATTCATCACATTTACCTCTTTACTTACTTTTGTATTGAAAATTTCACAGATTTGACACATCACCAAGTAGATCAGTATATTAACATAAAACAGTAAAATACATCCTCCAAAATATTAAATACAAAATGGCTTGTATATTCAAATATTCATCAAATCAAAACGTACGCCTATTTCATGTGGGTAAATATCCCCAGCAAAGTTTCAATTCTAACAACTCTTCGTCTTAATGTCTGGTTACGGTTTAAGGATTAAAACCCAGGCTAAATCAAAATAACAAGCATATACAGTTCATTCCTTGTTGAGTCAAAAACTTTCTTGCTTTATTATAAAAATGCCAAGCCCACTAGTTCACCACGCTTACAGGTTGAATCAATTTTTCAACGATCGTTTCTACCACCACTGCATCAACTGGGATGATGCTGCGATGGAATGGACATTTGAGAAGAATTGGAAACGGCTGATTCCATACTATCTGCTCAACATTCTATATGTGGATGTTATGGCCCCAGTATTAACAGTGTTAGTTCTCGGGACTGGAGTTTTCTTTCCAAAGGCACTACCATTTGAAAATGCCGTTATATTTGCTGTCATATCTCTAGCGTTTCCGTTCTCTATGTTTTTCGATTTTCTCTGCTTTGCTTATTGGAGTGAACTACTTGTACTCGTAAACTGGGTAGGAGAAATGATAGATGCTAAATTTCCACTTGGGAAAAATTCTGGGAAATTCTGGAAACTGGGCAGCCCTCATATATTCCTGGACGGTAATATTTTGACATGTATGTGCTGTTGCAGTTTTTTCTATTTCTTCAATTTGTTCTTTTTTCAGAACTGAAGAACTTGCGGAATGGAAATCCTGTGGACTGGGTTGGTCTGGCAATGAACGAATTTGTGATTTCTTACCAATCTGTGAGCCTTATTGCCCCAATAATTTTCGTTTGGGGAGACTGGGACCCGTTTTACTTGGTACTGCACATTTTGTCATCGCCTCATGCCCCTTTTGGGTTGCTCAATATTTCTAAGCTTGTATGGTTAAAACCTGTTCGAGGAATTCTAAGCATTTTTCTCTCCCAAGTACTTTTTGTAAACCTGCGTACACTGAGCATTATCGGTTTAGGTGTTCTGCTTGGCTATGTCAAGCTCCTGAAGCGAATACTCAGTCTTGAGCTGAACCACGCAGTAATGCAGGAATACAAGCAAATGTATATTACAGTAAATATGGTTGAAAACCCGATGAAGCTTGTGTTTGCCATTCTACTCCAATCTTTGTTTATGGCATTGGTGATCGGGACGAATGTAACAATCCTTGGGTGTCAATTGGAAATCTATGCAATGGCGTATATTGGTGTTATGGCTGTGGTTTGTGGAGCTTTTGCAACCTACATTGTTTTCGTGATTGGATGTTCATGGTATGAAATCAGTGAAGCTGTTTTGCACTCCTGGCGCAGGCAGATTTTAGGGAATCCAAATATGACTTTGATGAGAAAGAAAGTCAGATCATGTCGAAAAATGGCACTGACTGCTGGAGGTGTGGGTATATTGGACGATGGAATCAGGAATACGTTCTACCATTCCACAATTACCTACACTGGAAATCTTCTAATTGCAACTCCAAAAATACTTGCTAAGTCATCAGTTTTGGGGCTATAGAAGAAAAAACAATTAAATAACAAAGTGCCCAATGAAAAACGTAAGATATTTAAAACTATAAACGAGTTTTACAGACATATTTTCAAAATTTGGATCTTGGATTCTATAGTATAGGTGTACAAGAGTTTTGAATTTCTGAAAAGCAAATAATTTGAGATACTGGATATTACCACGGTTTCAAAGGAAGCTGGATTCAAATTATGCTTGTGTTTATTGCAATAAAAGTAATGTAAAGATCCTGCTATATGGGATATTTTAGCAATAAAACACAAAAATGGTATGACTATGCTTTTGAATTATGTGTACCAAACTGTTGCCGTATTTATTAGATGGGTTCTGTTATGTGAGCATACGGTTTGTATATAATATTCCGTTTTTATTCTAATAGGTTGATTGAAAGTCTAAGTCTATCTAAAGAACTTGCGCTTAACATTTAGCTTGAGTTAATAAAATGAAAACCAACTTAAAGTACCTGGTCCAAATTTTTAAAATTAAAGTGTGTGCTCAATAATGTACTAGGGATTATAGTCTGCCTGCAATTTATTTTCGTTTTTGAAAAATACTGTTTTAAAATAAATGGAACCTACCTAAAGTACCTGCTTACACAACTGAAAGCTTGAAGATTTGAAGTAGCCCGAAACCAATATGGTAAATTTCAGACAATATCTACCCATGAATTATTTAATACTTGGATTTTGCATGCCATAAATTAAATTCTTTTTTGAAAAACAAGACCCAAACTAAATTAAGTTATTACAGAAAACATAAATCTCATGAAAAGATCCATGTATGTCTCCATATCAAAAATCTATAACTAAGTTTCGAATTCGGAAAATTGATTTTACTAGGATTTTAGGACAAAAATGTGTAGCTAGTATCTCCAGTTCACCGATTATCCAGCTAGTGGCAACAGTTGTCTTCTGTTTTACGTTAAAAATTAAGATTATCAAAAAATGCCGAGCCCTTTGGTTCGCCATGCTTACAAACTAAACCAATTTTTGAACGACAGTGTCTACCACATTGCGTTAACTGGGATGACGACGCAATGGAATGGAAACTAGAGAAAAATTGGAAACGGCTGATTCCATACTACATTTTAAACGTTTTATATGTGGATGTGGTAGCACCAGCTACAGTAGTTTTTTTCTTTTACACTGCCATTTTCTTCCCGAATGCATTGCCTTTTGAAAACACGGTAGTATTTGCAGTGTCTGCTTGATGATGCCTTTCTCATATTTTCGACTTTTTCTGCTTCTTTTATTCCAAGGAGATGCTGGGGATTATTAACTGGGTGAATGAAATCTTGGATGTACGCTTTCCAACCGCTCACGATCTTGATCAATCATGGAAACTGGGGGATATTCATTTATTTCTTCATGGTAAATTCTTACAAATTAATTTAACTTTAAAAAATGAAATGGTTTTTTTGTTTGCAGAATTTAAAAATATATTGAGAGGAAACACTGTGGATTGGATTGGGCTTGTATTAAATAACATTGTAATTTCTTTCCATAATTGGGGCTTTCTTGTCACCATTGTGCTTGTTTGGCAAGATTGGGACCCAATAAATTTGGTGCTCACCATTCTTTCTTCCCCTGACGCTCCTTTCGGATTACCAGATTTGTCGGAATATTTCTGGGCAAAGGTAATTCGTGGAATGCTATTGTTATTGATGGCGCACGTGATTCTCGCTAATCAGAGAACCATGACTATAATTGGCCTCACCTATTTTTGGGTAGTTAAGCTACTAAAGCGGATTCTTTCTTTTGAGCTAAACCATCAAGTCATGCAAGAATATAAACAATTGCACATTGCCCTCAACATGATCGAACAACCGTTGGAAATTGCGTTTACCATTCTTCTCCAGACTTTATTTACGGCATTGGTTGTTGGTTCTAATGTAATGATTATTGGTTTTCAATTAGGTAATTTTGCAATGGTATACATTGCCTGTTTTGCAGTTCTTGCGGCTTCTTTTGCCACATTTATTACTTTCATCTATGGGTGTGCTTGGTATGATATCAGTGAAGCTGTGCTACATTCATGGCGCTGCCAGGTGAGTTTAAAATTGGACATGGGTTTGTTGAGAAAGAAAATACGGAGTTGTCGCAAAATGGCATTAACAGCTGGAGGTGTGGGAATACTTGATTATGATATGAGAAACACGTTCTATCATTCTACCTTAACGTATACTGCAAATCTGTTAATTGCAATTCAAAATGTCAAGCTAGGTTAAGAAAACGTTTGATTTTATTGCACAACGCAATAGTTAGTTAATTACTATGAGTTAGTTTTGAATTCACATAATAAAAATATTTATGAATCATAATACAGTCGGAATTTTTATTGGGTATCGGGTGCCTTCATATGCACATTATATCGGTTTATAAAGTTACAAAACCTCTACAAGAATATTGTTTGTTAGGATGATATGTGGAATTGATTGATTCCTTAAACATCTCTTCAACAACAAACCATTTCGAGCCAGTTAATGAAAACAATTTCATAACCAAGATTTGTATCAGTTAATAGACTTCTCCAAATAAATTAACATTTTACCAAGACTGAAAGGTTTGAAGTCTTCCAAAAATAGATTCTGAGTTAGTCAACTTGATTGTTCATATAAAACAAAATTTTAAACTATTCCCAACATGTTGAAACGCATTGGAATATTTATCGTGTGGCAATGAATTTGGTTACAAACATAAAGCCACCACAAAAGCATGCAAAAAAGTTGCATTTTCCTGTGTATTTTAAGCCGACTGGGAACTCAACGTACAATTGGATATTTATGTAGACTGCATCCAGCAATAGCACAAAAAAACTTACTACTTGAAACCAAAATCAAGCTCAGCTTTCATGCAAGTAATGCTATCGTAAAAATAAGTGAGTGTTGACTGTAATATTGAGCCATGGAGTATAGCAAGTAAAGCAGTACATTTCTTCTTCTGGTTCATATTACATTAGTGTAGCTAGAGCTCGATATCACAGACATGAGTATACCGCATTGGTCTTTTATAACACTGCGATGCAAACTGATTGCCGACTCAAACATGATGATGATTGCTAGTGTTACGTCACCTCTCTCGACTCAACAAGTGACTCAATCGCTGTTTCAACGAAGTAAAAAAAATCAGCCTGAAAGAGATTTATGATAATTTACTGTATATAAGTATCCTTCACTAGTAGCAGGCAAAAGTAAATCTTTTATTAAAGCATTTTCATAGCATTGTGACATGTCTCATTTCTGACATCTGAGACGTTTAGTGTGACAACTCAAATAACGTACAAAATAATATCCAAATATTAGTAAAACACATCTCTGTCTAATATAGGTATGCAAACAGTAACTTACTACATAAATAATTCAGTTCAAAATGTTTCGAATTAAAATGCTTATTATTTTATTACAGATGAACACAATGCAAGATAAAGAGATAGATCACATTCTGAATAATTTTGAGAATCTGGTGAATTTCACGAATTGTAATGCCGAGTTTCTTGCAAAACTCGTCGAGCTGACGTTATTTCTCTTCATGAAACAGAGGAGATTGTAAGTGACGTGTATTTATTTTTTTGCTCATGAAATGCATATAAATTATAACTGAGCTCCACTTCTTTTACTACATTTCAGATGGTTTTACCAACCAGATTAGACAAAGCTTTTAAATTCTACCAGATTGTTACAACAAAAGCACATTCATACAACCCATTACTCCACTCTTGATGAAAACACGTCAAAGCGGAGCTGCTGAAATTTTGCGAAAAATAGAAACCTTCCTCGTTGCTGTGTTTCTGTTAAAAGACGACTTAACAGATTTTGGTCTTGTAGCTCAGCTAATTCTGTTTATTCGGCAATAAATCCTATTTCGGCACCAGTTTTGTTTGGTGTGCTGCCACCAGTACAACTTTTCACCGGAAGAGAAAACGAGCTACTTCAGATTCACAATAAGTTGAAAAACATTCAAAAAATAGTTCACGAGTGATCACTCAAACAGTCTCAATAACGGGATTGGGTGGCATTGGAAAACTGAGCTATGTCGGGCATATTCAAGCTCACGTTCCTCATCATTATCAGCACGTTGTTTGGCTACTTGCTGATAGTGAAATTAAACCTCACCAGGGGTTTCAAAAGGCTTGCAAAAGACTATCTTAAAATCTCACTAAAAGATGTTGATGGAGGAGAAAAGAACACAGAAACAATTGTAGACGAAGTTTACAACAGTTTATCGCAATCGAATTCTCTTTTCGTCCTTGACAATGCGGAAAGTAGCAGTTGTCTTACAAAATTCATGCCATTTCGCGTTACCAAAAAGCCGTTTATTTTAATAACTTCAAGAGACCGAGAGTGGGAATTTGAGGTGGATGTGCTTCCGCTGGACACACTTTCTGAGGAAGATGCAATCCAGTTTGTAAAGAGAGGACTGAACGTTCAAAACAATCTCTATAACAAAGATTTTCTTCTGTTAGTTAAGAAGTTGCAGTGTTTTCCGTTGGCATTACACCAAGCCATTTCGTTTATAACTCAGCAACAGCTTGTACGTCCTTACAACGTCACAAATTATATCGCTAATTATGAAAAGTGAAAAAGTCGAAAAACACAACTTTCACCAACTTTCGGGGTGTTCACTCAACACCTATACTCTTAAACTTTCACCACATGGGCATCACAATATGAAGGTGATTAGTGCCGATAAAAAGTTTGGAAGTGCAGCCAACAATATTGTACATATTGCTTATTTACGGGCTGAGAAAATTCCTACAAATCTTCTCCTGCATGCAATTCAATTTCAAAGTTCTACGTGGAATTTCTCAACAGCATCAATTTAAGTGAACGTTTTTACGGTAAATTCGATCCAGAACAGGAATTAGGAAGGTGCTCTTCTACTCTTAATAAAATACTCCATGATAATAGTCAGCCTTCCGAAAACCATTAGTATCCACAGACTTGTGCAAGATGTTACGAAAATTCAATTATGTGATGATAAATTGGAAATGGATATGTTGATGAAAACTCTTGTAATTTTAACCGATGAGAGTGAATTGTCACTGCATCACATAATCCATGTTCATAATTATGCTAAAAGTATCCTGGTGATCAACAGTTGTCCTAATTTGAGAAGAAAAATAGTATACAAGTTATTTCAGAGTAAACGTTGTGGAAATATTGTGGAAAGCAGTTAAATTATTAATGAGGTGTTTGGGATTGGACCAATGGAAATCATGAGAACGGAACTTTTCATTGTCACGATCAGGAATATTTCTCAAAATTTTTGTGAAGTAATAGCCAACCGTAAAAATGTGCATGAAATGATAAAAAATAAGACAATTCCCATTTTCAATTGATGAAACTAACCATGGTGTAAGTCTGGTTGAAGAAGCTTTTCAGAAAATGATGAAATTTAGTCAAATTGTAAAGGGCCATTCTAAAAAACAGTGTGCCTCAAGAAATGGATGGAATTATAATATCCATATAGAAATTCTGAAAAAATTACTATTGCCCGAGATAATTGACATCTTTCCAACGGACGAAAATATGTTGGATGTTAAAAACACACTTCCAAAATAATGCTGAGCTTGAATTAAAATACAAGCTGTTTAACGAATCTTTGGAAAAATTAGTGGATATGGTATACAAACATGAGATGAATTTATTAGCACGACACTGCGTATCTCGGAATGTGATGACTGGAATGTTTCCAGAAGCCGACATGCCAAAAAAGTTGAAACAACTTGTTTTGAGATCGGGAGAATTGCATATAAGCAGAGCAAATTGATACTTGGTGGGAATCACGTGGATACCATAGAGATTTTAAATCTTTCTGGAAAGGTTTATTCTGATTTTGGAAAATTTGAAAAGGCGTTGGAAACACATTTGGAAGCGTACTCAAAATACAAGCAGCTTCTTGGAGAGCACCATTGTTGCACTTTGGCAGCAAAATGTGACGTTGCGCTGACTCTTTCAAAAATTGGGAGAAATGAAGAAGCTTTGGAGTGTTTGAAAGATGTTCTTCAATTAGAAAGTGAAACACTTGGTAGTGAACATGATGAAATTTGGTACACTAAGTTTTTCATGGCTGAAGTTTTAAGAAATATGGAGAGATATGAGAATGCTGAATCCTTGCTATGTGAAGTTGAAAATAAATTTTCACAACTTTATGGGGAAACCAGTTTCCAGTGCATGTTAGTGGAAGAAACAAGCCGAGGTGTTACACGAGAAATTGAGTGATTTGTGGAGTTACTAAAATATAAATTGGCATTAAATGTATTCCGCAGTAGACGAAAAAAATATGAATGTGTTTGCAGTTGACTTAAACTCTGAGTTTTGTTGTTATTCATAAAAATTGGTAATATATTTTGTATTTAAATCTGTAAATAAATTAAAATGACATCTTGACATCAAACTGATTTGTTTGATAAAGTTTAAAAAGCTGTAAATGTCAAAATTTTCAAATAAATAAGTCCCTAATTTTTGGTTATATATAAATCATTTCCAATCGACGACAATGAAACTTTATTCAATTCAGCTAAAAATATTACGCTAGACATTGACTAACTCTATATTATTGCAAAAAGCATATTCATGGTGTTGTTTACAATTTTGCGAGAATATTTTGATTACAAGGTTGCCGTCAGACAAATTAAAACGCATGTTGTTTATCTACAGATAAAACCCCAAACACTTAACGTACTTATTTCTATGTGCGTCACCCTCCAAATAGATTTTAAATTATTCTTCAAACCCATCCTTTTACTTTAGCGAAAGCGTCATCACAACACGGGTGCATAATCTTTTAAGGATTCGAAATCTTCCTGTAACCAGATCCAGACTTCCTCTATGTTACTTAATGCACCGTATATGAGCTGGGGGCTTGGCCCTCAATTCTTCCTGTAACCTGGTTACAACGTTACAAAAGATTCTGCACCCGTGCATCACAAACATGCTTACATTAGCTTTAGCATTAGCTACGCAAATCAGTGACCTAGAATTTTTATACCGTTTATGATCCGGAACGAAAACAAATACTTCAATCATTTTTCTGCATGGAATGTCGGGCTAAAAAACAAAAACATGTTGTGTTTGAAATTAACATCAGTCTTTCAGTCGCCAAATCAAATCCTGTGTGCCAGAATCCGGATGTTTAATAAAGATTACTGTTTGATAAAGCTGTAAGAATTTAATCCTGTGATCATATAAAAGCTACGTCAATCCAGGCCAACATCAGTACATAAGCGACAAATTTAAGTTTTTGTAGCAGTTCAGCGTGAACAATCAAGAAGCCAGTAGACATATTAAAAATACAAACATGAAGCTCTTATACCGCACTTTAGTTACCTTTTTAATAGCCTTAGGGTTGGGCTCAGCAACTGGAACGACAGAAATTTTAGAACAACTTTCCACTCTAAAAACTCCCCTCCACGTTACTTGCGGAGGTGTATTAGATGAAGAAGAAGTATTGGCGATTTCCTACAAACCTGATACCATCATTTCACCCAACGAACGGTGTGTCTGGACCATCAGCTCTCCGAGAACAGTTAATTATCAGTTAGATGCTCTTTCATACGGACTTCAAACACAAACAAACGAAACCGGAATCATTGCGACGTGCCTAGAAAATAACACATACGTTCGGCCAAGTATTCCAATGTAAGAACAAACATTTATTAATAATGTAAAATTGCATTTCTCTCATTTAAAACAACAATTTATGTACACAGTACTCAGGCCGGGAGAGTCTCACTCAACCCCCGATGTCCTATTCTAATCATAACATTTTACTCTGGAGAAGACGTCTCCAATTCCCGAGGATTCGTCTTGTTTTACAGAGCAACTACAGGAACTAGTCATGGTATTTCAGCGGCTTCAAAGCAGTTTGTGATCAATACAGCTTTTGAAGGTGCTATAACATATCCGCTCGAGGTTGGAACGCAGTACACAAATTTGGAGGTTTCTACCTTCGTCTTTACTCCTTCTGACAACATTTATATTCCAAACCGTTACTCAACGGTGGCTTACTCTCGATCCGGTTTATCTTTTTGCTCGGATCACATAAGTGTTTACAGATTTTCTCCGTCGTTTGGTTGGAGAAATAATCTATCAATGTAAGGAAGCTTGAACTTTCAGTACTTGCTGGTGTATTCATGATTCTTTATTCCATGAATTGCTTTTGATAAAGTGAATTTTCTACTTTTACAGCCCTTGGGATATGATTTGTGACTATACTCCATTTGCATGGTGGAGCACGGATGAGTTGCTGATGCTTATTTTCAGAAGTGATTTTCAAAATGTCAATTATGGTTTTCATTTAACGTACTCCAACCAATCTTTGTATTGCAAATAATACAATAAAATAACATGGAAACGACTTTTAATCTAACGGTTTAATTAAAAAGGAAAAAATAAATGCATACTTACATCACTTACTTTTCTCTCATATTTTATTTTCTCTTATATTTTCAAACTTTTTTCAAAAGTAAGGAGAAAGTAGTTTTCAAAATATGGAGGTAAAGGCGTTGAGTCAACTTAATAACTGCCGAATTGTTTAGTTGCTTGGACCACTTTGACTGTGACAATGAATTTGTGTGCATTTTTAAATACGAAACCTCTATAATGGGTTAATGTTATAAATGTTTCTTAAACAACATAACTACTACAGGTGATGGAAGTAGTGCATATTGAATTTTTGGGCAGAAATGCACTGGATTTCACCAATACATGTTTTGCAATGCAACCTATGTTTCTTACTTTAGTTGCCTTTAAGCAACATGCAGAAGAAAACCAAACGTACCAGGAGCTCTCCGTTACCTCATGCATCAAATCTACCACAAGGTTCACATAAAAATGTATTGGCTCTGCAGTTTAGTAATCAGGTTTCATAATGAAGTTGATACTGGGGTGACTATACTAAAAAACTCATATAAACAGATAAGCTGAATTTTTTAAGGAATATGTGTAAATAGGCAGATTGTGACAAAAATGGGTTTTCCTCTATGAATTACTATATTAAATTGCCCTGAGCTGATGATCTACGTTATTCTGCCTGATCGTCATCATACCGTTCAAACCATACAGAACTTGTGTGAGAAACGAAATGTGAGCTTACCAAGCTACTTTACTTTTTCTTGACTCTCAACTCAATCCTTGTATGTAATGCTCAAGTATACTTTTGTGTAAGTAAACTATACCATATATTTGCATACTCTTGTACGTAACACCAAAGAGAGAGGTTTCTGAAATATATATGGATGGAATGGTATACAAAAGTGGTTCCTACATACTGAACCTTTGCCCATTCGTTTTCTCACAAAACAAACTTATATATTTCTCGTACCACGAAATAATAACAATGTGTCACTGTGAGGAAAGTAAAATAGTTTTGTTATCAAAGTTTTTGCTAAAAAACTTCAACTGAATATTAAAGGTTTTACGTTGAACCATTCCGCAATTTAGAAGAGACATGACTTCTGATGTGCAATTTAAGCATTCAGTGAATCTAAATGAAGTTTCCAGTGTCAAAATTAGTTCTTTCCAGCGCGATTGTTTAGCAATTCGGAAGAAAAAGATGAGGTTGTTGATTCAACAAACCTGGTAATAGTCCATTTCAATCTTGCAATATGATATTTTGGACACAACTGACTATAATGTGAAATACCTACGAAATCAAGGCTTGCTAATGACAGTTTGTGTGATTGATTGTATTGTAGTAGGTAGTAAGTTTGAAGGAAACTTCCAGTAACTGACACCGTTGTGGTTAAGTAAAGATGACACTTTTGGTTCGGACACTAACACGGACTTATTACGCACAACTCATTCCAATCATGATAGAAAGGTATGTCGACCATTTATATTTTCGAATAAAAAAGGATCTGAATTTTATAATTCTTATTATTGTTTTGGTTTCAGGCAATAATAAACGGCTTCGTTTGCACACTAATGAAAGGAAAACTGAAAAATGTGAGACGTGGTATGTATATTAATATATCTTACTTTCTTTGTGTAGTTGTTAAGTTTCAAGGAAGTATTTTTAATGATACTTTGAAGTGCAAAATCTAGAAAGATACGGTCGAGCTTGGCACTAAATATTATACAATATTATTGGAGTAATAAGAAAAAGATCAAACCTATAATAATGTTCTAGATTGAACATTAACATTGAGGTGGCACTCAAATCAGGTCGGAAACATAATTTAAACAAATTTTTGAAAAATTTCAGTTCGTTGTTTTTCATAAATATTCCTTGTAAACTTTTCTGAACAATAAATATGAGTTCGATGTTATTTTATAATTAATTGTGGTAAATAAATATCGACTGACAGTTATTCAGAACGCCATTCAACACTTGTTTGTTGCGTGAATAAAGTTGCTTAAATGACCTAAGCTAGCCCTTTCTTTCTGATTTGTTTTCAGGGGATGTGCGGAATGAAAAATGTTGGAAAGCCGGGCTTGACGACTAATAACAATAACTCGGCCAGTTTTTAGTGAATAGTTTCTTCCATGAATACCAAGCTGGAAGTAAACAGATGAGTCAAAGAAAATCAAAGTCAATTACATTAGTGCTTACAAGGTGAGTCAGGAAAATACGCATTACTTAAATTTAAAAAATTCCAAATCGTTCAATAACAAACTTGCTAATATAATTTCCTTTGATATGTTTATTCATATTTGAAACTCCAGTTTGAAGGCATGTAAGGAAAAAAACAGACCAAAATTCGAATTTTATTTTACATCGACGAAACTTAGTAATTTTTAAGTCAACGGCAACAGATCCTGTTAAGTGGATGCAATCTACAATACAATGAATTAATTAATGTCCAAATTAATTATAAAAGTTTAAAATTTAATTGTTACTCCACGTAAAATCTAAATCTGAGATTAAAATTAAGGCATTAAGTCTCGCTACCTACGCAATTACAATTATTGAGAACTTTGTATTATATTAAGCTTTGATGTCCAATTTTAAGTATTCGTAGGATAATATTGCATTGCTGTGAAATATCAACATTGTAATAGGTCACTCATTTTATTGGTGTTGATGTAAATGCAATGCACAAAATCCCGTTACTCTCTCACCTACATTCTCTATGTAAAATCAATACAGACATGAGGTCGTGCGTACTATGTGATGGTTGTGCATTAGAGCAATTGGGGTAGAATATTGTCATGCATTTGAATGCCTACACAACACATTAACCAGGTTTTGGCAAGCAACCGTAAAAATTCTTGAAGCTAACTGTGTAAACAAGTCAGTTTTGATCACGGTATCACTACTGTATCACGTGTATTCTGATTGTCTTTTTATATTTCCTTGTATCCTACTTGTTGAGCTCATTTCCATTATGAGCGTATCTATTGGTAAAATTAACATTCCACTAAAAGATATCAAGGTATTAAGTAAGCTAGGCGAATATTAATATTTTTGGTTTATTCACTTACAGAAATTCAGATTATAAAATGTATATTTTGCATTCAAGTTGCATTGTGTATCTTATTGTTTTCTAGAGTAGCTTCAATGGACCAGACGGACATAAAAAGTTTCGAGATTTTGATGATGTTTTGGAAATTGTGGGATCGACGAGCACCTACCAAAGATTTTTCCTATATGGAATACTCCTTCCGCTGACGGTTTGTGAGTCATTTTTTCTCTTCATTCTATGGTTTCTTCTGGATTCACCGGACCACTGGTGTGATGTGCCCAGAGATGCCAGTCACGGAGAAAGTCTGAATGCATGGAAAAATCTCACCATTCCCAGGTATAATAATTATATTTACATATTTGCATGTTGTCATTTTGAACGAAAAATCTGATCCAATAGGATACAATATTATTTATTACAATACAATATTAATAATACAATATTATTTTATTGCTTTGTGAACCTTTCAGAGAAAAGAATGGAGACTTTAGCAAATGCAAAATGTTCGGACCAAACGACTCCATAATTTCCTGCACTTCCGGCTGGGAATATGACTTCAGCACCGTTAATTATCACAGTATAGTCACTGACTATGACTGGGTTTGTGACAAATCCCACTACGCCACGTGGGTCTACACTGCAGGAAATGTTGGACGAGTGCTTGGTACATTTCTTTTAGGGTTTTTGGCAGACAAGTAAGATTTTAAATTGAACCACATATTAAATTCTTTCTAAAAAAGTATATGACCTGAAAAACATGCAAATGATAAAGGATAGGACGAAAACCTGTGTTTATTATAACACTAGTGATATTCACTGTGGGTCGAGCAGTCAGTTTGTTTTTCGTATATGACATTTATCTCTTCATGCTGCTGACGATGATCACCGGAATGTCAGCACCAATGTTTGCTATTTCTTGTAATACAATTGGACTGGAGTTGTGTGGCCAAGGTAGATCATAGATGACATGAAGCAGCCGTGATTTCATTTGTGTACTATCAATTTAATGTTTTTTTTTGTATTAGACTATCGCGCTTGGATTTACTCTGTCACGTGGATGGTGATGGCAATTGCGGTACCAATTGTCCCTTGTTTAACGTATTTCATTCCGAATTATTTTATCCTTGGTTGGGTAACGATCTTGATGGGCTCCTTGGCTTACCTACTTCTCCCTTGGATGCCTGAGTCACCTCGGTGGCTATTGTCAGTTGGGAAAATCGAAAAGGTTCAAGAGATACTGAAAACGGTTGCAAAGTGGAATGGGACAAGTGACAAACTGAGCGATGAGGAAATGCTTGAAATGTTACGAGAGGCAGAGAAAACTCAACATGAACAGAAGTTGCGTGAGGGAGAAAGTGTTCTTAAATTATTGTCTAACCGGACAGTGGCTATTCGAACTTTGATAATTACGTTTGTTTGGTATGTTGACAACTTACTAGTGATTGACTGTAATGATTTATAGTTTATCTGTAGATTTTTTAGATTGAATATTTCTCAGGGTCGTGAATGGACTAGTGTTTCATGGGCTCAACCTCAACTCCTTGAATCTACATGGTCATCGCTATCTCAACTTTATCTTGGTTGTCTTAATGGAAGTTCCAGGAGGATTTTTTGGTGCGCTTTTCGCAGATAAACTGGGTCGACGATGGGTGCAAGTTGTAGCCCTCTTTGTTTGCGCATTTGCTTGCACGACAGGTTCAATTTTCAGTGCAATTGGTTCTGCGGATGATACAACTTCAACGGTTTATGTCATCATTTCTTCCAACATTGCAAAGTAACATATTCAAACAGAAATAATAAAATATTTTGCATAATACCCCAACCATGCCCCTAAACACGAGTTAGTTAATTGAAAACTGTGAATACGATTGCTTTTTAGGTTGGCAATCACGATATCTTTCTTCCTAACTTACTTACAAGCTACTGAGTTATTTCCCACGCCGTTCCGTACAACCGGAAGTGGACTGGCGTCAACAACTTCGAGTATTGCAATTATTCTCGTGCCCTACATTGTTTATTCAGTGAGTCAAAATATAAGTAGTCAAATACTGATTGTGAGAATATTTGAAATTCCAGTCCCTTTCTTTTATTCTTAGGGAAAATCATCAATGACTACTCCCTGGATCGTGAGTGCAGTAATGTCATATGCTGGAATGATTGTGGCTGCGTTTATTCCGGAAACAGTAAACCATAACCTTCCGGTAAGAGCACAAAATAAAACAATGATTTTATAGCAGTTATTTGACTTTGTTCAGTGATAACCAACATGGTTTTGGCTACAGGAAACCCTTGAAGAAGCTGCTAATTTTGGGAAAGGGAGAAAGTTTTGGAGCGTTCACTTGCCCACAACGAAATTGAAAACATAGTCCTGTCCCAAATGGAATTTTCAGATTAAAAGAATGCAATACACTATGATAAAACATTTTATATCAATGTTTGTTGTATGGACGAGGTTATGTTTCAGCGTTAGCAATAAAATCCAATTTGTTTAATTAATCATTGAAAAAATGTTGGGAATTGTGTTAGAGAAATATATGTTGGTTATTGATATCGCGTATTTCTTTTGAATGAATGATCGAAATAATTCAGAACCCCGTCATGTCATAAAAAGTTAGTATGTTTGTTATGAAATCGGTGAAAGTGCGTATAAAAAGTAAATTGATACTAGGTGAGGATTATGCGAATACTGTGGAGATAAGTCTGCAAAAGTTTATTGCGATTTTGGAAAATTTGGCAGGCTCTTAAAATCTACCTGGAAGTGCACTAAAAGCTTAGAAAAGTTCTTGGGAGTTCCATTATTCTAAAATTTGTAAAAATTTAGAATGAAGAATGCTAAGCTTTTTGAGCGAATATGAAGACCGGGCAGAACAGTGAACAGAAAGAAAACGCTTTCGCTGAATATTTCCATCAAGCTTCCGTTACTCAATAAATTGTACGTGTATATGTATACTTTTACACAGCTACACTTAATCTGCTACGTCAAGAGTCGTTCAAAAATTCAACGTTTGTATTGTGATCATGTTTGTAATGGCTTTTATCTCTTTTCATTCACCTGTTATCATTACATAAAGTATAAACACGATAATGGTGGTAAACAAAGATGAATTGTATGACGAATGGTGCACCATATTAATATACACGTTCAACTCGATACAACACAAATATTTGAAAATTGTTTGTTGGCATAAATCTCGCCTCAATTTTTTACCTAAGAAAATAAGCCCTTATAACTTTTGCATGTTGTTCATTTAAGGAAAAACTCGAAGCTTAAAACTTAACTCCATTTTGTGTCCAAATTTTGGCAGCAATTCTTATAACTTCCAGCATTTATAAAAAACAACTCGAAATAATAGGCCGAGTTTTGGTCATTATTCTAAACTCCATGCAAATGAAGGAGCATTTGCGTCATCATCATGTTGCGAATGTTTGTCAAATGTCAATGATACGAGACACGTATTGCGTGTTGACAACTATCAGGAAAAAGTAGTGTACCTTACAAATATAGCCCAAATACATTGTTGACTTCTTCCAAAATATTTCGGTTGAGATTTACTTTTTTACTATTTGGATAACCAACAGTACGGTTCATACAAACTTTGAGAACAAAGCTATTCGTTTGTGCCCTCTGCGTATGAAAAACATCGTCGCTTCGTTTAATATTTAATAAATACTAATTTAACAATTAGTTAACGAATAGCTAGTTAAATAGTGTAATAGAAACTTTCACGTAGAAAAAATGAGGAACAACGAAGTAGAAAACATTCGTAGAAATATGACAAGACTCATAAATTACACAATTTGCAACGCCTCGCTTCTTTCTTGTCTCATCGAACAAAACATTCTGACTATGGATGACAAAGATGTGCTGGTAAGTCAAAGTAAGAATTTTTATCCTCATCTTTTACCCCCATATTAAAATATTTTCTATCAAATTTTCCAAGGACTCAATTCCTGTACAAACAGAAAGGGCTTTCAAGTTCTACCAAATTATTATGACTCGTGCAAATTCTTACCAACCATTGCTCCAAGCTTTGGATGAGTGTCGTCAAACAGGAGCTGCTGAAATATTACGACGTGTTGCAGGATCATCATCATCAAGCATTGCGGCAGTTGGGCTAGGAGTGGTCTGTGCCTCTGTTAATACATTCGAATCTTCCAGATTTAATTCTAACAGAAGTCCTGTCTTTTTTAATATTTCACCTCCGGTTCCACTATTTACTGGTAGAAAGCAAGAGCTGATTATGATCCACAACAAACTACAAACCACCCAACAAGCAATTCAGCTACTCCCTCAGTCTGTGTGCATAATTGGATTAGGAGGTATTGGAAAAACAGAACTCGCACGGGCATATATCAATGCTCATGCACCAAAGTTCTACAAACACGTTGTATGGTTGCTCGCAGACACTGAAAAAAACTTATCAAAAGGTTTCAAGAATCTTGCAAGAGATGAACTTGAAATATCCCTGAATAACGTTGACAGTGGGGAAAGGAATATACAAGCGGTTGTGGACAGAGTATATAACTACTTCGGAGATACAAAAACTCTCTTTGTTTTTGATAATGCAACGAGTGGACAACACATCTCAAAATTCATGCCGTTTCGTGTCACCAAAAAGCCGTTCCTTTTAATTACATCCCGAGATAACTATTGGAGTCTTGAGGTGGATGCCATTACACTATACAAGCTTTTTGACGAAGACGCCATCCTTTTTGTTAAACAAGGTTTGAAACTACAAAACACCTCTTATGACAATGCAATTTGTCAATTAGTATGGAAGTTGCAATGTTTTCCTTTAGCTTTGCAACAAGCTATTTCATACATAACACAACAAAACCTTGATCGTTGTTATGACGTAGTGGATTATATGACTGAGTACGAAAACAGTTTGAAGAACCGAAAGTTTCAACTTGATGCAAATATCAATAGTCCAATCTATAACACTTACGCTTTTACAACATTTACAACTTGGGATGTCACAATGAAAGTGATTAAAGCTGATAAAGAATTTGGACGAGCTGCCCAAACTCTACTTTACTTTATGGCGTATTTAGCAGCTGAGAAAATACCAACCAACCTTTTGGAGGAAACAATTAAGTACTCAAAGCCAGCAATATGGGAAATATTTGCTAAACTTAATATGGAAGAATTCTTCTTTGGCGACTTCAATCCTATCAGAGAGTTGCAAGGAGCCCTTCAACTTCTTATAAGATACTCATTGATTCACAGTCAACCAAATGATGGAACTATTAGCATTCACTTATTGGTGCAAGATGTTATGAAAATGCAGTCTTTTGACAAAAGCAAGGAGAAAAGTGTGTTGGACAGAACCTTAGGGATTTTGGAGACTAACTTGGATGAGAGTTGTGTAAATCACGCAATTCATGCTTTTCATTACGCCAGAAAGTATCCAAACTTTCTCAGAAAAAAGAAGCATCTTATCTTACCAAGACCAATTATTTATGAGCTTTTTCAAGCTAGTGAGGCTCCAAACCACTCATCCAAAGAATTAGAGATGTTGATAAACCATTTAGGTATTGATTACACAGAAATTGTGCGAACAAAGTTAATTATGGCCACTCTTGAGAATCTTTACAAAATGGGGGAATATGCAACCGATAGCTGGATACAACAGGTGCATGCAACGTTAGAAAGTGGTAATTATCCTACTGCGTTTGTTGTTGACGAGAAAACTCGACAAAGTATGAATGCGCTTGGAAGAGTAGTAAAATGTTTGCAAAGTTTCCGGCTCACCGTGGAGGGGAAATATACTGTAAAACGATCATCTGTAGATCAAAGTCCGTTGCATAAGCATTTCATGGAGAAATTAAGATCTTTTGTATTACCAAATTATAATGAAATGGAAGCTACTCTTAACGAACTCAGAGCACAGCATCAAAACTTTGTTTTAAGGGAAGGCCAAGCAGATCAATCGTATAGAGGACTGAAGAAAATATTTTCAAAAGGAATTAGCAAAACTGAGCGTGCCATTATTTTAGATAGTAGATACTCTGAGAAGGCCGCTGATCATGCTGTTTCTAAAACTTCCCATGCTCGACACATTGAACATATTTGTTATGAAATGTGGAGCAATGTAGAAAGACAACGAACACTAGTATATGGCGTAAATCATGTGGACACATTGCTGTCGCTAAATCTATTAGGAAAAGTGCATTCTGATTTCGGTAGGTATGAGCAGGCATTAATAATGCAAATGGAGGTATACACCAGGTTTAGACAAATATTTGGAGATGCTAATTGCAACACTTCGTCCGCAAAATTTGATGTTGCTTTCACTCAGTTGAAAATGGGTAGAAACTTGGACGCTCTGGCATTGTTTAAAGAGATAATAGAAACAGAGAGTATAGAATTTGGGAGAGAGTGTGAAGAGGTTTGGTACACAAAGTTCTTTTTGGCACAAGTTTATATAAAAATGATGCGTGATGAGGAGGCTGCGTCATTGCTTTATGAAGTTGCGTCTAGATTTGCAGAAAGATATGGTTTGACCAGCTTCCAGTTCAAGGAGGTGGAGCAATTAAGTATAACTATTAATAATAGACGAGTGAGGAATAATAGAGGAAACGTGGTATAAAATGTAAGCTAAACCAGTAAACATGTAGATATACGACATGTACTAACCAATATAATATTATGTGATCAAGGAAATCCAGTTGTGATGAAATTATTGTTCAATTATTATTCAAATATCTTTAACTTTTCAAACTACACTCGACAAATGGAATAAATACTAAATACGTATATAAACAAGTAAATTAAACAATTTGAAATACCAGAAACTAGTCTGCATTGCAATTAAAATGGTTGTAAAATGTCATAACTTACATAATAAATTTCAGTTGTGTATTAATATTTTTAACATTTATACTGTATGGATTTGTTCACTATATCAGTCATTTTTCATTTTCACGCAAGTAACCGATATACGGTGTACGTTATCACACTACTTTCAACATGTTCATGTGTATAAAACTAAGTACGAACCTAATATCTTCAACAGAATCTCTCACATAGCCAAGCAAGAAAAGCAAACTTGTACCTATCGTGCATATGAACGAACACTTTCATAATATATTCTTTGCTCTACTCTTTCAATATCATCACATATTTACATTCTATAACTCCTGTTGTTCATAACTCGTTTCATTCGCTAAGGAGGGCTATTGTTTATCATGATTTGTTCTGTCTTAAAAATGTTTTTCTCACAGCAAAGAACTAACAGTTTTGGTCTAGAATTTTGTCCAGTCCACTCCCAACTGGTAGATTACATACTTCTTAAGGATTACTGACGTTAAGTAAAGAAAATAACCCAATTGTTTCCCGTTTTATTACTCTTATAAATAATTATTTTATTGATAAAAATCTTGTATTTCAAACAATAATTAAAAACTAAGGATAGTTTTTCTGGGCATTGGAAAAGTTGGTACGACTTATTAAAATACTCACATGAAATTCCCTAGCTGTCCAGCTGTGTAGAAAAGCTTTCTGACTCTGACGAACTTCAAAATTATTAAAAACTCACACGCCAGGCCCACGTTACTTGGCCACAAATGAGGGTTTAAGCATTGGGCTGTTCCACCTCACAATGCCCCACAATGTAGACGAAATTTAACTGTGTGTGTTGGTAGGTTAGGTGAGGTAAGCATGGGGCATTGTGGGTGTGGAACAGCCCAATGCTTAAATCCTCATTTGTGGCCAAGTAACCCGGGCCTGTACCGGATGATGGAATCCGGTTGAAGTGGAGTACTTAAGCTACCTAATGACCAAAATTGAAACTACCTTACAATACATGAATTTTTTGACATGACTAAAATCTATATTTTACAAAAATGCTTATAAAAGCTGCTTGAATCTGTTGCAAAAATGTGGCTGAAGTAATGCTATAAATTGAAGTTTGCAGCTTTCCTGAATGTAGTGTATTATTGAATTATATAAAATCGCACCAAAATGTATCTTACACTCTGGTAACGGCGAAATATGAAGTTAAATCAGTTTAAAAATTATACCACTGCAGTAGAGTTTACAGACAATCAAGTTTAAAATAATTATCAATTCATATAAAATGACTTTTCTACAAAAGTTTATAAGGTACTTCCAACATAATCAAAAACCGGGCAAAAAATTCCATACTCTGCTGTTTTGCATATCAGCAAAGTTCCCCAGTCACGAGTATGAAGTTTAGACACAAGTGAATGTATGAAAATTATTTGAAGCAAGGTAGAAGCAGAAAATTCGCTTTCATTTGTGTTTAAGCTTTTTTCAAATCAGCAGTAGTTTTTTTCAAACCAGTACCCCAAAACTGAGACATCAAAGACCAAAAAAGATGCCGAGCCCTTTAGTTCATCATGCTTACAAGCTCAACCAATTTTTTAACAACTTTCTCTACCCCTATTGCATTTACTGGGATGATAGTTCCTGCAAATGGAGAAGAGAAAATGATTGGAAACGCTTAATTCCATTTTACATAAATCACAGCATTTTCAACAGCTTCACTCCCACAGTCACCCTCTTAATGGTCTCAACTGCAGTTTTTATACCAAAAGTATTGCCACTAGAAAGCGCTATAATATTTGCTATAATATCATTAGCGTTTCCCTATTCCTTTTTCATCGATTTTATGTTCTTCACCTACAGTTCGGAACTGCTCATAATTGTAAATTGGGTAGACGAAATGGTAGACAACCGATTTTCTGATCGTTATGAAAATACGAAATCATGGAAATTTGGAAGCCCAGGAATTTTTACAAATGGTATGTATTTATTACTTTGAATAGTAACCAGTAACACATAATAAAAATGTGGTTCTTTATAAAGAGCTCAAAAATATGCTCCGAAGGCGCCATGTGGATTTTGTTGGCCTGACATTGAACGGCATGGTAGGATTTTACGCGAACTTGTCTCTAGTCGCCCCAATTATCCTGGTGTGTGGAGACTGGGATCCTTTCCAGTTGGTTGCTCTTATTCTTTCTTCACCACAAGCTCCATTTCAATTGCCGGATCTAACGACAAGTGTTTTATTTAAAATTACTCGTTTTTTGCTCACATTTTTGGGAGCCCAAATAATATTCGTCAACATCCGAACACTAACAGTAATTGGGCTTAGCTTTCTACTTGGCTATGTAAAGCTTCTGAAGCGACTCCTTGCACTTGAGCTGAATCATCTGGTTATGGAGGAGTACAGACAAATGTATCTCACGATAAACATGCTGGATAGACCATTGAGGATTTTCTTTTCGATCCTTATACAGATAATCTTTTTTGCTCTTGTGGTCGGAACCAATGTGGCAATCGTTGGCATTCAAATGGATATATTTGCAATGGCTTTCATTGGAGTTATAGCTTTAATAATAGGGTTGGTTTCAGGGTACATCATTTTCTTAATTGGATGCTCCTGGTATGAAATAAGTGAAGCTGTGCTCCATTCTTGGCGTTGGCAAGTTGTACACAAACTCAATGGAAAATGGGTGAGAAAGAAAATTAGAAGCTGTCGTAGAATGGCTCTGACAGCTGGAGGCATCGGAATACTTGACGACACCATAAGGAACACCTTTGGCCACTCTTCACTTACGTACACCGCAAATTTATTAATTGCAACACCCAAATTATTGAATTAGTGCGTACACAGTAAAAACGACTCTACTGGAAGTACCTCCATTGTGTATCATTTAATAATGAACTCGAAATTAAGTCGCATATTAATGATATTTTACACGTGGAAAGTAATTTCTAACAAATGTGAGAATTTTGACATTTATAATCAGAATCCTGTAACGTCGTGGTAGCAGAATTCTACTGCCCAATAAAAGGATTTTGCTACCTATAACATGTACAGGAGAGAAAACGGAAGCAGAGTTCCGCTATCATATCATTTTTATGCGATTAATGGAGGTTTAGGTAAAAAATTCACTCCCAGTCGAAAACACGGATCGGCATTACCTAAAAAGCATATTTTTCAACCATTTTCAATCGTTTTTTGAAACTTCACCTATCCTTCTCATGTTAACTGGCCAAAAAGAACGGAATTCTGCTACCGGGTACTACTACTGCATTAACTGTTAATGCTAACTTTTCTTCCTTTTAAAACATACAAGTCAAATTCATGTATCAGTTAACACATTCCTTTAAATATGTTCCTTACGTGATATATTTTTTTTTGAAATGGGATTAACTCTGAAGCGTATTTCCCGACAAACTTTCTGTTATGTAGATGTCTACTCAATAATTCAAGGCATCGAAAAAAGTTTTATTACAAGCTCATGTATTTGCCACATGTGGATTTTCGATGTTCAATCAGTTGTATGAAGTACTCCCCACAAACCAAGAGTAAAAACATGGTGAAACTGGAACTCACCACAATTTCACATTCGTATAAAATTGCAATAGTAATTACTACATCCAAACGATCTTCTAAAAAAAGACACATTTTTAAAAAAATCGAGTTGGCCTGAGATCATTAAAGCAGTTAATTACAAAGATGTTGCCAGCACACGCGTAATATATATAACTATTGATCTACAGACGGTTCAAAATTACTTTTTAAAACTGCTAAGTCTACTATAGTCTATAGAGAACCTTCAAAAAACAACAAAACTACCTCTTACAGAACACAACCAAAATGGAAAAACCCATTATTTTATGTCTACTTACATACCCGTTCATACCTAGTAATGCTTTGAGTTCCTATAATGAAAATTATTCAGGTCAGACCAGCTCCAATAATGTGTCCATTTCACTTTAGCGTTTTGACAAAGCGATACAGGTTTTTACATCCATCCGAGAATATTTTTTAAAAGGATTAGGATGCCGAGCCCATTAGTTCATCACGCTTACAAACTTAACCAACATTTCAATGATTACTTGTACCCTTTCTGTATCTACTGGGATGATAGTTCAAGTCAGTGGAAACAAGAAAAGAATTGGAAACGATTAATTCCCTACTACATTTTTAACCTAGTGTATATGAATGTTCTTTCTGTCACAGTCACCACGTTGTTTTACTATACTGTAATTTTTAAACCCGACATTCTTCCACTTGAAAGTTCAATAATTTTTGCAGTGATATCATCAGTATTTCCGTTTAACGCATTTATCGACTTTTACTTTTTCTTTTACGGCGCTGAGCAAATTATAATGGTAAACTGGGTAAATATGCTACTAGATACTCATCAACTTAATCCGCAAAATTCAGCCGGAACAATGAAACTAGGACGGCCCCGAATTTTTATTGATGGTATGTTTAACATTATAATTTAAATTATTTGGGAACAAAAAATTAACCATGTTTTTACATTTCACAGAGTTTATCAACATGTTTAAAAGTCGCAACGTAGATTTTGTTGGTCTGATCCTAAATGGAATTGTAATATTCTACCAAAACTTTGCTCTCGTTGCCCCATTCATCCTTGTTTTGGGAGATTGGGACCCGTTTACCTTAGCAATGAAAATTCTCTCATCTCCAAAATTACCATTTGGATTTCCGGATATTTCCTCAACGATTTGGTCTAAAATAGTTTGTTTACTGCTGGCATTTTTATCAGCACAGATAATATTTCTTAAGATTCGAACTCTGAGTATGATCGGTTTAAGTTTTTTGTTAGGATATATCAGGCTTCTAAAACGAATCTATACACTAGAGCTGAATCATTCAGTTATGCAGGAGTACAAACAAATGTACCTTGCCGTAAACATGCTTGAAAGTCCTTTAAAAGTCGTTTTTTCAATCTTACTTCAGGTCACGTTCATGGCTCTTGTGCTGGGGACAAATGTTGCAATATTTGGAATGCAAATGAATGTTTTTGCAATGACATTTCTTGGCCTTACAGCAGTATTTATTGGTTTGTATACCTCATTCCTTGTTTTCACGATTGGATGTTCGTGGTATGAAATAAGTGAAGCTACGCTTCATTCTTGGCGTCAACAGGTTGTACAACAACCGAGTAGATCGTTGATGAGAAGGAAAATAAGAAGCTGTCGTAGAATAGCATTGACTGCTGGAGGAGTAGGAATACTTGATTTTACTATTAGGAGCACTTTTTATCATTCTTCCCTAACTTACATGGCCAATTTGTTAATTGCTACACCAAACATTTTATTTTAATCAGGTTTTTTTAGGAAAATCAGATTCAGTCTGTGTAGTATCAAAGAAAGGCGTAATATTTGTATCCTTAATAATATTCGATTATTTGGTACATTACACAACTTTTAAAAACATACTAGACAAACAAGTATACAGACAGAAAATCAGCCTCTCGTTTACGTAATTTTTTGAAGCCAAAATTTTGCTTGGGTACTTTGGCCAAATTTTTAAAGTAATAGGCATGATCATTCTATCTCTACATTCCCTTTTCTAATAAAATATAAGTGAAACTTCTAGAATAATTTTGCCTTGTGTAAATAATTCATAATAAAGTATTGTGTCTGAAAAACAAATATTCTGGGTCTTAGTATGATAAATTTTTATTATATAAGTAGATATAGCAATCCAGGAGTAAGTAAGTGTCGATACGGCTTTTGAGCAGTTATTCTGGAATGTTACGATTTGTCGACTGTTACCTTTTAAACACGTATGGTATGTAATTTAGTTTTCTGATGTAAAGCCCCCGTCCCTTAAAGTTGGCGGAAGGATGGCGCAAACTTTTTGACGCCGATTTGGCTGAAAATTTGGTGGATGGTACATTTTAATGCGTAGATTACGAATCTGCAATAAAAGAAGACGGCACTCGATCGTGGGAAAAACCTATAGGAAAAACCAATGGAAAATTGTTAAATTTTTTAAAAATTTCCCTCTAGCAGGCGCCACTATCAAGTGCCGTCTTCTTTTATTGCAGATTCGTAATCTACGCATTAAAATGTACCATCCACCAAATTTTCAGCCAAATCGGCGTCAAAAAGTTTGCGCCATCCTTCCGCCAACTTTAATGGACGGGGGCTTCAGTATTAAGTTGTAAACATTACCTACTAAAATTGAAATATGATAGAAATTAGCTCCATTAGCACATTTAATAACTCAGAAGACACGCTTAATTATAACATAAAATTACACTGCTGTTCTTGCATAATTCAAAAAGTTAATTTTATTGGGCAGTTCTTAATTTTGGATCAAACTTTATACATTACATTTTATGTATATAATCAATGAAACATCCACATTCTGCTCTGCACACAAGTCATGTCTGCATTACTTGATCTTCCAACTCAAATTTTTTATAACAAATTTGGATTTACAGACGGACGGAGCAGCAATTCTACTAGGTTTCCTTACCACGTTAAAATTAAGGTACATTTTGCATCCAAAAACTGGCACAGCGAGCAACTACAAACAGGAAGAGCTCCGATTGTCATAACATTTTAAGAAATTAAACCCAGTTGTACCTTAAATTCAAATATCTCTTATACGTAAAACGAATAAAAATGTGATTGACGTGAGACCAACCCTAAAGAAAGAAGTCTATCTTCGAATATAAGCCGCCCAGGGGTTTAGTGATAATCTGACCGTCAAAGCAGTAAGATGCCGAGTCCTTTAGTTCACCACGCTTACAAACTTAACCAGCACTTCAACGATTACCTTTACCCCTACTGCATCTATTGGCACGATGATTCAAGTCAGTGGAAAAAAGAAAAGAATTGGAAACGTTTAGTTCCATACTTCATTTTCAATATAGTTTATATGAACAGCGCAGCACTCACACTTTCAACAATAATTTACTCCACTGCTGTTTTTATGCCAAAGATATTACCACTGGAAAATACCATAATTTTTGCGATTATATCAATAGCATTTCCGATTACGGCATTTACTGACTTTCTCTTTTTCTCTTATGGTTCTGAACTACTCATAATCGTAAACTGGGTAGATGAACTGGTCGACACTCATTTTCTGGATCCACAAAACTCAACCAAAACATGGAAACTTGGAAGGCCGGGAATTTTTATTGATGGTACCTTTAACTTAGAAACATTATGTTATTTGATGACAAAATATTAAAATATTTATAATTTTGTAATTTCACAGAGTTAATCAACTTAATCAAGAGACGTAGCGTGGATTTTATAGGTCTGACGCTGAATGGGTTTGTGATATTTTACCAATACCTATCTCTCGTTGTACCAATTGTACTTCTGTGGGCAGATTGGGACCCATTTCATTTGGCATTTATAATTCTTTCATCTCCAGAACTTTCATTTGGGATACCTAATATTTCGAAAAGCATTTGGTGCAAGTTCGTTTGCTTTTTACTAACATTTTTAGCAGCCCAAATAATATTTGTTAATCTTCGAACATTGAGCATACTTGGGTTAACATTCATGCTTGGATATGTTAAGCTTCTGAAACGGATACTCACGCTAGAACTGAACCACCCAATCATGCAAGAATATCAACAAATGCACATAATAATTAACATGATGGATCGACCCCTTAAAATTGTTTTTACAATTTTACTACAGGCAATATTTCTAGCATTAGTTTTAGGAACAAATGTTGCAATTATTGGAACTCAGTTGCACATTTTTGCAATGAAATATATGGGGTTCATGGCGCTGTTTATTGGAATTTATTCAGCTTATCTGGTTTTTGTGATTGGATGTTCTTGGTATGAAATAAGTGAGGCTGTGTTGCACTCTTGGCGCTGGCAGATTGTTGAAAAATCCAAGAGAAAATTGATTAGAATGAAAGTTAAAAGCTGCCGCCGAATGGCGTTGACGGCTGGTGGTGTAGGTGTGCTTGACGACACGATACGAAATACGTTTTATCACTCCGCTCTAATATACACCGCCAATTTGCTAATTGCTACACCAAAAATATTCTTCTAATCTTATGTTAGTTGTGGTGTGTGCTCATTTTGCGGACCAAGAGGAGTACGGATATATCTTGATGCCATTCGAAACAATTTTGTTAATCTGTACTCACATGAATCGCACAATTTTCCTTCGCAACAGTTTAATTGATGAATTAGTTGTTAGGGTATAGCATATATTGTATACACAATCTTATATATGTATGTATAAGGCAAGCATGAGCAATATACCATGATATGATGATATTATTTATGCGTGTGAAACTGCGTGCGCACATTGGGTCAGGAGTGTGAAAAGCACTGCCCGGTTAAGTGATCGTGTGAAACGTGAGGCAATGGCCTGTCAATAGTTAGGGTATTTATAGTTTAATGGGAATTCATTGTGAAAGATTGGGTATAAATAAGAATCAGAATAAATCGGACCCTTACACTCGGTCCCTGGCAAAGTTACAAGAAACTACCTGTCTCATCCTCTCATTCTGGCATTACTTAACAAGTAACATCTCACATCATCATAATACCCGGGAGAGATCCTAACAAGTGAATTCTACCGAATTGTCTCGGTTTCCCCATGAAGAAGAGAGAAAATTTTTTAAAGCGAGTTTTAACACCGAAGAGCCGCAGACTGCGTGGTGAGGATCCAGAATACTCAGGTGAAGCCATTGCAAACCCAATACGACGGAAACGAAGACACGAGTGTACTTTAAGGGACCATAAGCCAGGAAACGTAGTCGTAGTGAGACGGATAAAGACAGTGTAGTGATAACAGGAAAAGTGCTAGAGTTCAAAAGAGACGAAGACAGTGCAGAGCCTCAGCCAGGCACTTCCCAGAGAAGAGACATAGTTCAATATCAGTCGGAAAGTTCCAGTGGCTTAGAAAAGGAAACGGAAGATCCCTTCAATACAGGTTCGTTAGAATTAGATACCTCATTGCATTTAGAATTTTATGAAGTGAAGTGAAGACTCTAGTTTTCAGGGTTTAGGTTTTGCATCTCCAGCACCCAATAGAAGAAAATATAGTCAGTATTTGAGAGATCAGAGCATTGGACTTTTAAATAGCATAAATAGGCGTCATAGTTTACCATTGATGCTGAACGAAGCCGGAGAGGCATTATATAACGAAGAACAAGACGGGGAAGATTTCATTTCATTGCTAAACGATTCCAGAACAACATTTAAGAAACTGGCTACCTACGCAGAAACGTGTAGTACCAAGATTGGCGTGAGCCCATTAGGGGAAATACACGAGGCTAATAATAGCACGGAAGATATAGCATTCACGCCAAGTACGGAACTGAACCAAGCAGAAATGGCTCATTCAGATAGTCTGGTGCCAAAATTTAACCAGAAGCTCACTAAGCCAAATCTGGCAAACTTTTTAGATGATTTTGCACTATGGGCAAAGGGTAAAAAGATCACTGATGATAAGGTACTAAAATCTATGCTGCCACTAGTCATTCAGAACGATTTAGCAAGAGTACCTGAGCATTAGGAAAAAAGATTTAGCCAATGATTCGTTGAGTTACGATGAGTTTGCTGTCCAATTTTTAGAGGATTGTGCAGTAGAGGCAGAAGAAGATTACGGAAGCTTGGTACAGTTATTAAATCTTCGTCAGCCACCGAATAAGAAAGCATCTCATTTTGTGCAAAGGCTGCGTTATCTGATAGGTGGCAATTGGGACACGAAGGAAGAGGAAGAATATATAAAAATTATCGTACATAATTTAGAAGAGGGAGTTACAAGATACATTCAATGTAAAGGGATGCCGAGTAACTATAGGGAATTGATTAAATTCATAAATGAATATGAGAGATGTGGTATGCATCGTGAAGGAACAAGTACAAATCGTTCTATGGGGCTGGATATTTTTAAGAAGGAATCTGCCACAAAAGATTCGGAGGCTTTAGTACTCAAAAGCATAATAGATTCAAATATGCTCGAAGAGCAGCAAAAGATTTCGGCTTGTTTTAAGCAGCTAACAGACCAGATGCAGCAAATGCAGGTTAGAGACCAGAGATCACAGAATCGCTACGATAGTGGCAATGGAGGTGGTGGTAGGCGGTTCGATAATCGCAACACCACGAATCGCAATTTCATGAATATACCTAGATGTTTACATTTGCCAAAAGAGTGGTCATATTGCAATCAATTGTTGGAATAAGCAACCACAAGGGGTTGGTCGACAACGATTTGGCCAAGGTAACACGAATGGAACTTGGAATGGTAATAGGAATATGGATAGAAGGAACAGGCAAGAAAGCAACAGTCGATTTAGGCAGCAAGGGCAGAATAGATCATATCAACAACAGCCTTTTGCATTTAACAGCAGGGCTCAAGAGTTTGCACCAAGAGGAAATGCGGATCACGATCATCATTGGTCCGCTGAATCAAGAGACACCTCCATAAAGAAAAGTTAGGTAACATTAAGAAGGTAGCAAAACTAGACGAACGGCTTATTGTAGATGGGCCCGTATATATAGGTGTAAATATCAATGGGAGAGAGGTGTTTGCTACTATAGATAGTGGAGCAGCAGCCTCAATCATTTCAAAAGCATTGACAGGAGGAATGAATGTTCTTCCAAATAATATAGTGGAGTTGAGCGACATAAATGGGCATGAAATACCAGACGAGGGTTTTGCATTGGTAGACATAGGAATGGGAGAAAAGATGGTAACATATCCTTTACTCGTGGCTTCGAGCACACCATAATATTTTGCTGGGCTCTGATTTCTTGCAGTTTCATGATTGCATACTGAATTATACACAGGGAGTTTTGTCTTCACCAAGATTTGGTAGCATAAAGTTACGAAATAAGAAGATAACTCTTATCGAGAAGACAGGATTAATGCATCTTGTAAAGATCAAAGCTTGTTATGCAAGACAAATTGGCAGTGGTAGGGACACACAGCAACCAAAGCAGATTATCGCTTGCTTAGTTGAGAATGCACATATCATGCATGAAAATGATAGAAGAATAAGATCGGTAAATATTTTACCACGAAAGCAGAAGTACCTACGTATGCAGAAGATATATGCATACCAGCAAGAACACATACACGCGTACCTATATTAAGGATCACACTACCAACTGATGGGATGCAGTGGCAGTGAGAGAATGATCATCTTTTTGAAGAATTAGGCATACTTGTGCCACACATGCTTATAAGCAACCTCACAGAAAGGGTTTTTATATCCAATCCCTCTGGTAAGGATGTGCATTTACCAAGACATACAGTTTTAGGTACTATTGAACCAAGAATTTTAAGAGTAGGTACGCTGAAAGCATCATCCATAGAACTTGATGAAATGCCAACTGAAGCTGATTTGGCCAAGGTCAAAATCAACCCAGACTTGCCCATAGGTATTAAAGAACGTATAAAAGATTTGATTACTTCTTTTGCTGACGTATTTTCATGGCAAGGAAAGATAGGGAAATTTCGAAGAACGAAATTTAGAATTGACACAGGGACGTCAGCACCAATACGGAAACGACCGTATCAAGTGGCTGAGAAGGAGAATAAACTCATAAATGAGCATGTTCAGAAGATGTTAGACATGGGAGTAATAGAAAAATGTGAATCTGAATGGTGTAGTCCGGTTTTTTGCATTCCAAAACGCGATTCTGAAGGAAAATACAACGAGTAGGTTCATTGTGGATTATAGGCAATTGAACTCAGTTTCAAAAAAGGATTCATACCCTATGCCATTGATTAGCACCATACTTGACTCTTTACGGAAATCATCATTTTACAACATTAGATTTGAACTCAGGTTATTGGCAGTTTTTAGATGAGGAAGCAAAGGACAAGGCAGCTTTTGTAACACCAAATGGTACGTATAGACCAACTGTTCTTCCATTTGGTCTTCAAAATGCTCCTTCTCAATTTAATCGTTTAGTAGCTACAGTTTTGAGTGGATTACAGCCACACATTGCACTGAGTTATATTGATGATATTATTGTGCATGCTCCCACAGAAGAGAAGCATATTGAGAATTTAGCTGCAGTGTTTGAAAGACTGCGACATGATAATTTGACTTTGTCACCGGCAAAATGTCATATTATGTATTTAGAAACACGAGTGCTTGGATTCTTAGTAAGTAGGGAGGGCATTCGACCTGACCCAACGGACATAGAAGCAGTGCTTAAAATGGAAGCACCCAAGACAAGGAAACAACTCCAGCAGGTGTTGGGAATGTTTTCATATTTTAGGCGATACATAAAGAATTTTTCTGTTTTGGCTCATCCTTTAACAAGTATGCTAGGGAAGGAGAAGAAACTGGTTTGGGGCGATGAGCAACAAACTTCTTTTCAAATCCTTAAGGAAAAGCTTACTACAGCACCCATATTAGCTTTTTTCGATCCTGAGAAGACTTGTTATCTCAAATGCGATGGTAGTTCACTAGGAATTGGAGGCTGCCTACTGCAAAAAGATAGAGATAACAAGGAGCGAGTAGTTGCATATATATCAAGAAAGCTCATAGGTAGCGAAGTGATTTATTCATTATCTGAAGTTGAGCTTTTATCTGTAGTTTTTTCATTTAAAAAGCTTAAGCACTATTTGTATGGTGCAGTAACTCATGTTATTGTAGATCATCATGCTTTGTGTTGGATTCTGCATGGTAAGCGACAAAATCTTACACCAAAACTGAATAGGATGGCAATATTGCTGTCTGAGTTTACTATAGAAAAAATTATGCATACAAGTGGGGTTTCGCATAGACTAGCTGACTGCTTGAGTCGTATGCCGATAGATGCGAAGGACAATCGTAGGTACGATGATGAGGATGACGGAGATATTATGCAACTACCTATCAAAAACGTCATGGTATGTGGATATGGAAAACAGCAAGAAGGTGATGTTAATATACAGAAGATGATAAAGGATATCGAGGAAAATCCACAAGGAGAAATGCCAGAAAATTTATCATAAGTAAAGGCATATTATATTTCAATAATTTATACCTAAATAAGTTAGTGCCTTATGTACCTAGAGCTTTGCGGGCAACTGTTTTATCGGCTATGCATGATGAGCCGCTTTCAAGTCATTTGGGGTACTATAAGACTTACCAAATAAAAACGCGGTTTTTATTGGGAAACCATGAGAAATGACGTGTATAGGTACGTTCTTACGTGTGATGACTGTCAGAGTAGGAAATCACCAAAAAGACGACCACAGGGCTTTATGCAACTTCAGAATATTCCAAGTGGAGTTTTCGAGAAAATAATAATTGATGTTCAGGGACCGTTAAAACGTTCATCATCAGGGAATGCTTATATTGTAAATTGCTTTATCAAAAATCTTGGGATAAATATCTACAAGCAATAATTTTTGGGTACAACTCTAGCATTCATAAAGGTTCATATTTTTCACCACATTATTTATTATACGGGCGTGAACCGAGATTACCTTTGGAAGCTGATGCTTCACAAACTCAGTATTCATCAATTGCTGAGATTTTAGATAGCTTGGAAATTGCGAGAGCAATAGCACGGGAAAGGATTATGAATAATCAAAAACAATATGCAAAATATTATAATAAGAAACGAAGCGAGGTGAGATTTAAAGCAGGCGATATAGTAATGATTCGGAAGGAAAAACGACAACGTGGTCGTTCACCCAAGTTATGCCGGTTCTGGTATGGTCCTTATGAGATCATTGCCCAGGTATCGGAAGTGAATTTCATTGTTGAGTCTCAAAGACGAGGAAAAGTTTACAAAGAAACAGTACATGCGGAAAAATGAACTTTATCACCAAAGAGAAACCCAATCACCTGATGACCCAGAGGTAGATGTCTTGCATGAACCCGGAAAGCTTACTGGGAACATGATTCAAGACATCTCAGATACAGGTGCGATTATTGATCCCAGACCGGAAGAGGAGGAGCAATTTTTTGATGCTATTGAGGAAGAGGAGCCACAACAATTAAGGGACTTGCAGTCGCCACAAAGTATAAATACTGAAGATATTCAAGGAGTAGAATCCAGTCGTCAGCGGTACGATCTACGAGTAAGACGAGATCGCCCGAATTATAAAACGTAAACTCCGAAAAACCAAAATCAAGGTGTGTTTAATTGAGATTATAAAATTTTGTTCAAAGTTAGTGAGGTTGGCCAACATGAGTAATTATTTATTTCTCTTTGCTAGTCTTTGGCTATATGGAGTGCACGCCATAGTTGTGCCTGTACGGATTAGCAAGGGAGCATTTGTGGAACCGGTGAAAAATCTTATATACTATGAAGCTTCATTACCATTGTTGTACGAGTTTGAAATACCTAAGTTTGAAGGTATACAAAACTTCACAAGAGAAGATTGTGAAGGATATGGAGATATGTAAACTTTATGATGATTTGCATCAGATTTTTGATAAAGCTGAAACTGCAATCGATCATACATTATTTTGAAGACTTGAACAAAACGACAGTCAGTCGCCGTAAACGAACGATAAATTTTATTGGAGATTTGCAGAATATTGTTGCAATATAGCAAGTTCGGAGACAGTGAATTCAATGTTTATTAATGAAAAGCACCTTGATACATTTATGGCTCAATTAAGGCAATA